>JAPYYJ010004172.1:0-10715 GCA_028533885.1 Nasua narica
AAAAGTTCAAAGTAACTTCTTCCTTGGACTATTATACATCTATTATATTGACATTAAATGGAAGAGGCATTCAAGATACCTCCAAAATTTAATAAAATGGGGATCAAAGAGACACTATTTGGGGCATTTTGGTGCAAGCACATGAATGAAGGAGTCAAATGAATGGAAATTTTTCTTCCTCTTCTTATGCCCTCTTCTTGTAGCTAAGAGAATGTCATTGGCATCACCAGCCAATATGGGACTTCTGGTCCTATTGCTATGTATGCTAGCTTATCCTCAAATGATTTTGCAAGCTGTTTTGATAACTCAAATAATGTTATGTATAAAGAAGTACAATATTATATTGGTAGAGGGGAAAGAGGAGAATTGGGGTTTTTTGGTTTCTTTGGTTGGGTTTATTTTTGTTTGGGAGAAGTAAACACATGTCTCTGGGAAGGAATCTGTGATTTCTTCACAGATTCACAGCATTTCTTTGGGGGGAAATTATGAGGTAACATTTTAGTGTGACTAGTAACAGGAAAATTTAGCCCTAAGTGATTTAAAACTCACTTCTTCCAGGTGAGAAAGAATCATTTCTCTGTTTGAAGACTCCAGCTTCATGTATAGGCATCCAAGAGCTGGGCAGCAATCTTCCGAAGGTGGCTTGGCCTAGGGCTCGCCATCCCCGAGGGATGTCTATTATTTGAAAGCATCCTAAGTGTGTTATCTGTGGCTGCATAACAAATCACCCCAAAATGAAGTTCCATAAAACAGGCAATATCTATGATTTCATGCGGTTTCCTCGGGCCAGGAATCTGGGAGTGACTTAGCTGGGTGGTGCTGCCTCAGAGTTTCTTTGGAGGTTGCAATTAAACTGTCAGGACTGCAACACAAGATTTGACTAGAACTGCAGATCATGTTTCCCATGACCGTTGGCAGGAGGCTTCAGTTCCTTGCCATGTGGACTTCTCCACAGTGCCGCTCAGGACATGTCTTGCCCCAGAGTGAGTGAATCAAGAAAGCAAATCCGAGAGGGAGAGAGAAAGTATGTGGAAGTCACAGTCTTTTTATAATCTAATCGTAGACGTGAGAGCCCATCACTTTTTGCCATACTCTATATGCTAGACAGGACTCACTAAATTCAGTCCACACTTATAGGAAGGAAAAGCTCCACTTTTCGAGGCGATGTGTATCAAAGAATTTCTGGGTAAATTTTAAAATTCACCACAATGGACTCTTGTCTCCCTCCCTCCTTTGTCAACTTTGGCCCCGAGGCTATAGTAAAGATTAAACTATTATCCTAGGGAGAAATTTTTTTATTTAAGGTTTCTGGTTTCTTTCCTTTGACTTTTTTCCTTTGACTCTTGTTTGTGCCCTTTTGTTTGTCAGCGAGTGGAATTCAGGATTTCCAGTTGTCTGCACTTCACTGGACATGAGGGATAGTGTTAATTGCTTCTCTCCCTTTCTCCATCCCAAAGAGCAGGAGGGTCTTCTGGGAGCCATTCAGGGCACCTGGAGCAGGCAGGAAGAAGGAGATAATGTCTAGAGGGACCAAAAAAGCCCCACAGTGTGTGTTTATGCAGATGCAGCAATGGCTATCCTGGATGCCTATCGGCCTTCCCAAACCAATTGGAGCCCCTGCCTTCACACTAGACCCACAGCAAGCCCATGCCTGCAGACTTCTCTGGGCCATCTCCCCATCAGACATGCACTTGACAGCCATTGTAACCACATTTCACCTGGATTAAAGGGTTGGGAGAAGACATATCTGCATAATGTGATCGATTCTCTCCTTACGCCAGGCTAAACAAAAACTTCGTGAACCAACAACCCTTCTTCTGATACTTAAGGAAGAAAAGTAAATTCCCAGCAGGAAGAATATAAACTCAGAAACCCCCAAAGACTTCTATATTCTTGCCACAGTATTCCTGGGAGGGAGCCTAAAGGGGCTCAATTTATATTTCTGCTCTAATAATCAGGATGGGGGAACCAGGGACATTCCCCGGGACAAGGTTATCATAAGCCATTTCAGGACGCTTCAAAATATCGGTATGACCCTGCCCTTTCGTCTACACAACTATTGAAAAAGCAAGAAACGCTTCCAGGGCCCGCTAAACTGATAGGGATCTTACAAAGTTTTTAGGAGAGATGCCGACTAAGAGGTCCAGAAGCAGTCACCGCGGGTAGAAAGGACTCTTGTCCTCGTCCTCCTATGATTAAACCATCCGGTCTCCCTTTACCAACACCCACTCTGCCCCCACCGTCCCTTTTCTCTGACATGTTCTTTCTCTGCCTTTTAGCAGATCAGGAAACACCAAGACCTGACTGAGTGCACCTTGGAAGGGACTCAGGGGTGCGGTGCCCTCCGGGCCCGTGACCCCTGGGCCGCCGACCCTCCTTGCAAACAGTCCAAGAAAGTCGGAGAGCACCAGGTGCTTCTGCGGACTCCGGGTCTCGCCCAGCCTGGCACGGCAGCGGCAGGGTTATTTTGCTTTCATAAGCCATATTACGTAAGATCTGGAACAGGGACGCTGAGCCAACTTAGAGGTCACAACAGAAGGGGAGGAGAAGCACAAAGAAATGGAGAGAGAATGAGGAAGGAGCAGGAAGGGAGAAAGAGAAGAGAGAGAGGACAAAGTGGGGGGAGGGTGGAGACAGAGGGAGACCATTTAATTTTTACTGCCTGTTCCTATGTTCTTGGTCTTCAGTGACAGCGTACGTTACGTGTAAAGTTCTTCCCCCCGTCATTTTAGCTGTGCCAGGGGCCTCCTTCCGTTCAGTCTGCAGAGGACCTCACTGAGAGTCGGTTGCCTGCAGGCATCACCCTGGGGCCTGTTGGTGTCTCCGTTGGAGGCCGCAGCCGCAGGCACTGTGGAGCACTGAGTGTTCTTGTGGGGGCACACACAGGGGTGACCGTGTTTCCATTCCTGAGCCTGCCGTGCTTGCTGGCCAGTGGGGAAGCCCCAAAGGGAGCTGTATTTCCTTTGCTCCTTCCTTTGCTGTATTCAGAAGGTGACAGCCCACCTCCAGGAACCTGGGTAGACAGGAGGAGCACGTGCCAAAGACAGGGTAGAAGGTTCTGAATTTACACCCACAAAACATCACTTTGAATCAGTTCAGAGCCCTCTACTATCTTTGGCACCTGCTCCTGAGGTCTTTCCGATATCTGGGAAAATACCCAATCCATGTTTTCGAACTAGTAGATGAGTTCTTATGGATCTGAGCTACTCATCTTTCTTCCTCTTCTACCTTTTGAGCATCTGCTTTAAAAAATTATCAACTCTACAAAAATCTGTATCAGGGACGCCTGGGTGGCTCAGTCAGTTAAGTGTCTGCCTTCGGCTCAGGTCATGATCCCAGGGTGCCGGGACCCAGTAGGGCTCCTTGCTCAGCAGGGAGCCTGCTTCTCCCTCTGCCTGCCGCTCCCCCAGCTTGTGCTCTCTCTCTGTCTCTCTGACAAATAAATTAAAAAAATCTTAAAAAAAAAATCTGTATCAAGAAAGGCTTTATCTGTAAAGATTAAGATGGAGAGAAAGATTTTACCCTGCATCAGTAATTACTGATGTCAGGTGCTGTTCACTCATTTTACTGTACAACGACCCTTCGTAGCAGCCTTCCTATTGTTATTCCCATTTTACAGAGAAGAAGGTTGAGGTACCGAAAGATGAAGTGACTGGCCAAGGGCTGAGCACTAGTACAAAGCAGAGTCAGGACCTGACCCCAAGCAGCCGAATTCCAGTTTTCCGGGGCTCAGCCTGTTTGCTCCTCTTGGACGTGGCAGTGAAAAGTGACCTGTGGCTGTGAGGACAGGGTCGGCGTGAAAGTTCTCTGTAGCCTGTGCGCTGTGGCATCAAGGCACATTTCTTGGACAAGAGCTCCGAGAGGCACAGATCGCTTACTCTTTGTTTTACCTTTTTTTATGACGTGGCCACAGTTTTGTTTGAGAGCCGGTGTTCTTTGGGCCTGCTCCTTTGCCTTCGTGTCTCCCAGGAGAGAACATTTCTGTGCAGGACGTGATCCCAGAATCCCTGGATCACGACCGGAGCCGGGGGCAGACACCTAATTGACTGAACCACCCAGGCGCCCCTGGGAGAGAATATTTCTGATGCAGGTAAGTTGTTTGACCTCTTGACGCTTTCTTCATTTCCCTTACAAAGTACAATCTCCTGATTTACAGCTTCAATAAACACTGACTGGGAAGCCACCTAGCACTGGGATGGAGAGAGGAGATGACAGAGGAAGATCCTGAGGGGAATATGTCATATCCACTTTCCTCTCTTGTGTGATCTGAAAAGACCGAGGCATAACAATGATGACTCTTGTATTCTTGAAACAACGGCAACCAGGGGCCAAAGTGATGAATAAGGAAGGAAACCCAGCAGCATGCATTTCCCACTGCGATTTTCGCAGTTAATTTGGTTCCTCACATCTAGGTATTAGGAGGTGGTCATACCAGCAGGCAACCTCTTGCGTTTTTAGGATAGCCCTCAAAGGCAGGTGGAGAGGGAGTTTAGTGAAGAAAGGAACACGGAAACTAAGGGTGATGTCCCTGAGGTCCCTCAGAGAAATGCTTTCTAGATGTGGAAGCGGTAATCGCTTTACAGTGAGTGTATTCTTTGACCATATAAATGTTGCTTTTCCAAAGGCAAAGCACTTAATTCATATACTGTTTGTTTTTAATGGGCAGGAAGACATTAGTCTAAGCTATAACTCACTTTTCACTTCTGTGCCACTTTTTCCACAAATTTCACAACCACATACAAGATGGTCTTCTAAAATCCCAAACTAACTAAAGAGTTCTGTGCTCCTAGCACTACGGTGTTTCCCACAACTGTGGTAACGGGGACAAATTGTAAGCTTTCAGAATCAGGGACCTCACCCTAAAGCTAGCTACAGAAGAGTCTCAGAGAAGGGAGAGAGGAGTATATATTTATAAAAACCATCCCAAATGATTCTTTTCACTTGAGCTTCAGAGGACGGAGCAAAGCCATGACTTGGGGCTCCAAGAGGCTGGGTTCACTCTCTACCAGGCATCAGTTTACTTAAATTCAGCCAGATTAATTGTCCACTCCTGTAAGGTCGAGCTTATAATACCTCAAGAAGCACAAGGTGGCTTGTTACTACAAAGCCTAGTCTCCTCCCTCAGGCATTAGGATGATTCTGGACCATACTTTGAACCGAGTACCCTACACTAATTTCATCAAGCCCCCATCTCTATTTTCCAGTTGGAGCCCAAACCTTACCTTTTATCACGGAGCCTTTCATGTCCACACTGTTCTACACGTCTCCTAGTGTGGACCCATCCTCTCCCCTCTTCTCCACATCTGACCCTTCCACAGTGCTCTCTGGAACTGGTCCTAACTTACTTTCTGCATCTGCCCTCCAACTCATTGCCTTGACCAACACCTTCAAGACAAGGCTTTCCTTCAGGGCCAATTGGGGGTATGAATCCAGAGTCCTGGATTCGCAGATACCGCTATGTGTTCTTGGCCCCCCCTCATCTCCTACATCTCGCCTCCTTTCCTTTTTTCTCTCCCTCACTGACTCCTCCCCCCATGACTGGCTTCAACCTCTGCATTTTAGAGAGTTTCTGGGGCTCTCTCCTAGACTTTTTAAATGTATATCTCCCCCTAGGTAACCCTCAGACTCTGTGCCCCAATTTTTCTCTCCTAGGACTCTAGACTTGTGTAGAGTAGTGTACTTAAGCCAGTTGGCTGGCTACTAGGAACCTAAAACTCAAATATGACCACTATGGAGCCCTTTATTTCAAAGCAACCTTTCTAAGATTCTTCCTCCCTATCTCTCTAACACCATCCGTTGTTGCCCAAACCTGGTCATTAATCTTAATCTAGTAATTAATTTTAATTAATCTTAATCTTAATCTTCCTTTTCATTCATGACATGCTCTCTTCCGGTCTTGTCCAACAGCAAATCTGTACGTTTTATTTACAAACACATTTTGAATCCTTCCATCTTTATCCACCTCCACCATCGCATTCCCAACCTAAATCACTACATCTCTCACTTGTATTTCTACTTTAGCCTCGCAGACAGCCTCTCTCCTGCAATTCTAAAGTGATGTATTTCCCAACAGCAACCAGAGTAATCTTTCAAAAACCTAAATCAGGTGATGTCCTATCTCTTCTAAAACTTTTCTTTCCTATCTCTTCTAAAACTTTTCTTTTTCTTTTCTTTTTTTTTTTTAAGATTTTATTTATTTATTTATTTGAGAGAGAGAGAGAGAGAGAGAATGAGAGAGAGGAAGAGGTCAGATGGAGAAGAAGACTCCCCTCTGAGGAGGGAGCCAGATGTGGGACTCGATCCAGAGACTCCAGGATCATGACCTGAGCCGAAGGCAGTTGCTTAACAACTGAGCCACCCAGGCGCCCCTAAAACTTTTCTTTTTCTTGTTAATATTTTATTTATTTGTCAGAGAGAGAGAGCACAAGCAGGGGGAGTGGAGTGACAGAGGCAGAGGGAGAAGCCGGCTCCTCCCTGAGCAAGGAGCCTCATGTGGGACTTGATCTCAGGACCCTGGAATCATGACCTGAGCAGAAGGCAGATGCATAACTGACTGAGCCACCCAAGCATCCCTCTTCTAAAACTTTTCAATGGTTTCCCATCACTGCTGCAATGAGATGTATGCTTTGCTCTTCAGTCTGTTAGGCCCTGCATTCATCTGCACTCTTTCTGCTTTTCTGATTTCATCTCAGACCAGAAGGCCTTTCCTCCCTGTGTTCAGTCCTACTGTCCCACCTTCTGGTCTGTGAACACACCAAGATGGTGATTGATTATTGAGTGTGTTATTTCTTCAGTCAGAAAATCATCTTCCCCATTTCCAAGCAGAACTGTCTGATCCTCAAGGTCTCAGCTCACTGCCACCTTCCCAGAGAAAGCTTTTCCCTGACCTCCTCGAAAGCCTTGATTCTGTCCTCTATTTATTCCATCACGTCAACCTTAAGGTTTCTTTCATCACAAGTATCATCGTTGGCATAACATTACCAATCTATTGTGCCAATCTACCAAGCTAATCTATTTATTTGTACATTTATTATCTTAATTCCTTGCAATAATAATTATTACTCAATTATGTTCAATAGGATTTACTAGAAAGATTTGGGGATGTGGAATTTGACAGAAGATTAATGGTTGGTCCCATTATTCACCTACTTTGTGATAGTGTGATTTATTTTCTCTCTGTGTGCCTTATTTTTCTCATCAGTAGAATGGGATTAACATAGCATTAAAAAGTTGTTGTTAGGATTAATGAGACAATATCCATAAAGTGCTAAGCAGAGTTTTTCCTGCTACTACATATTGGTCATAGTGTTTCTAAAGATGCTCACTTTCCTATAATTGCATCTGAAGTAAAATCATTTGGTAATTATTTGAGATGTCTTCATAAAAATATCCCATTTTTGTGGTATGGCTCAAGGAAATGCTGTGGGCACCTTCATCACACAAACCAGTAGAATGAACCTGAGTAAAATGGCCATGATCCTCAGAGACCAGGGAAGGAAGGTAAAGCTTCCCGGGTCCACATGGTGAAACACTGGCAGCCAGATAAACCCAGGAGGTCCAGCAGAGAAAAGGTAACATTTTCAAGTAGTTCTATGCCTGCTCTGGGCTATGAGGCTCAGAAGTAGCGCTGACCATTGGAGCTTGGGTTGTTTAGTGATTTGTTCAAAAGTTTGGATTGCTTTCTTTACTCCAAGGAGCTAAGCGAGGTAGAAAAACTATTCCTTGTATTTCATCTAAATTCTGACTTTCTCCCACCACTTTTAGACCATGTCTGTGTGGAAGGTAACTTTTGCATAAAAGGGAAAATAATAAACACTACACTTGAAACCAGAAGTCCTGGGTCTGGGCGCTGGTTCTGTCAGATACAGCATAGAAGGAAATTCTGGACCTTTCCGGCGGGTTGGAATCCCTGGCAGTCTTGCAGACATTGCAAGTGGAAGTGTGAATTGGGACATCCTTTTGAGCGGGCAGTTTGGCAATTTAAATTATTTCCAATATACATAATCTTTTGATACCCAGCATTCTCTTTCTAGGCATGTACATGCTTGCATATGTGCCCAAAGGCATGTACAGGTAGGATCATTGTCCCATTGTTTATATTAGCAAACTATTGGAGCCAATTGGTTAGAAAAATATGGCCCATCCATATATATTATGCAGTTGTTAACAAGAATGAAAGAGGTCTATTTGTACGGCTAGGGAAATAGAGGTTATATTGTTAAGTGAAAAAGCAAGGTGCAAAATAGCGTATTATATTCCACCATTTGCATGTGTGTGTGTGCATGTAACATACGCACTTATACACACAAACTTTTACACTTCTATTCATAGACCATTCCTGGAAAAACTTACAAGTACTGATGATAGTGACTTAACTCGAGACAGGGGTAGGAAAGAATTGGTTTTGGTTGTTTTTCCCCAGTTTGGGGTTTAAAAAAAAAGCGTTCATTTGTGATCTTCTGAGAAACAAAGTCTCTACTTTTTAGCACCATGGCACTGAGTCTTTGCTACTTAGCGAGTGCAGGAGAGGTGTCTAATCCTATTATCTTCGGGCAAGTCACTTAATCTTGCTGAGATTTTTCATCACCTACAACCTGATTGTAATGATGTACAGCCCTCGGGATGAAGTCAGGCCACCATACGGACCTGCCAAAGCACACTAGTAGGGAACACGGCAAATGTCTAATGAGTGCTTGTCAGGCCCGCCCTCTGTCCACCCTCCACCATAGGTAGGGCCATGGGCCCATCATCTTGCACAGCTTGGGTTTCCTTTCTTAGGCCAGGAAAGTTGCCATGGGTGCCATAGCTATTTAAATCAACTGACCTTTCCTGCTAAGGCTTCAGGACATCTCTATCTTAGGCTCGGGATGACTAAGGTTGCTAATGACGGAGGTTGCAGGGGGTGTGTTGGGAGGTGGGGCAGGGGAGGGGCCATGCCTTCCTCAGACCCATATGACCCACTGGCTCTCATTCTCTGCAAATTTCTCTTGATAGAGATGCCTGCCAGCCAGACTGGTAATCTCTGAGAAGATAGAAACAGCAGAGCTCATGGCTCCAATTCCCATCCTCTCCTTGGCCTGAAGTCTTTGCCAGAGTTTGAATTTCCTCTCTGCATTGTCACCTTGTGGCTGCCTCAAGCCCTCTCCTGAGGGTATGGAGCTCTGTCAAAGCAGCAGGGTTGGACCGAAGGACTTTCTGGAGGACAAACACCTTGATCTAGAGACAAAGACAAGGACACTTCATTATCTCCTTAGGAGACACTGTCCAGATGCCATTGTTCTGCTAGGTGCCTTCAAGTCAAGTGACCCCACCAAGGGAATCCATGTGATTTAACCACGCCCACCTCAATTTCCATCAGACCTCCTCGTCCCATGCCCGGGTTACAACCTAAACAAAAGCAGTGTGCTTGCTAACCCCAGAGAGTAAACCCACTCCTCTCACACCACCACCACCTACTAGAAAACTCTCGGAGTTAAGCTCAACTTGCTCATTGGGGCGCCTGGGTGGCTCAGTGGGTTAAGCGTCTGCCTTCGGCTCAGGTCATGGTCCCAGGGTCCTTGGATGGAGCCCCGTATCGGGCTCTCTGCTCAGCAGGAAGCCAGCTTCTCCCTCTCCCACTCCCCCTGCTTGTGTTTCTTCTCTCACTGTCTCTCTCTCTGTCAAATAAATAAAAATAAAATGTTTTTAAAAAAAAAAAGCTCAGCGTGCTCAAGGTTGCACATCTGACATGGTTTCCACAAAGCTTTGCACAGATACCATTATGGTAGGAGAAGCAACTTACAGAGTTCATTTTATCTTTCTAACTTTTATTTATAAAAAGTTTTTTACGAAGTGTTAGTTTTATGTACCAACTAGGCTGAGCCATGATGCCCAGATATTTGGTCAAACGTTATTCTGGATATTTCTGTGAAGGTATTTCTGGATGAAGTTAACATTTAAATTGGTGGACTTTAGGTAAAGTTTACCCTCATCCAATCTGAGGAGGGCCTTTTTTTAAGTGATTATTAACATATAATATTATTATTATATGTTATTATTATAATAATATTATATATTATTAACATGTTATCACATGTTATTATAACATGTTATAATATTATTAACATATAATGTATTATTTGCCCTAGGGTACATGTCTGTGATTGGTCAGGCTTACACATTTCACAGCATTTGCCATAGCACATACCCTCCCCAATGTCCATAACCCTACCCCCACTACCTCCCAGCCACCCTCAGTTGGTTTCGTGAGTTTAGGAGTCTCTTATGGTTTGTCTCCTTCCCCATCCCATCTTGTTTCATTTCTCTTCCCCACCCCCCAGAACCCCTCGCCCTGCCTCTCAAATTCTTCATATCAGAGTGATCATGTGATAATTGTCTTTCTTTGACTTATTCGCTTAGCATAATACCCTCTAGTTCGCTTAGCATAATACCCTCTAGTTCCATCCACGTCGTTGCAAACGGCAAGATTTCGTTTCTCTTGATGGCTGCATAGTATTCCATTGTATACATATACCACATCTTCTTTATCCATTCATCTGCTGATGGACATCTAGGTTCTTTCCATAGTTTGGCTATTGTGGACAATGCTGCTATAAACATTCGGGTGCATGTGACCCTTTGGATCACTACATTTGTATCTTGAGGGTAAATATCCAGTAGTACGATTGCTGGGTCATAGGGTAGTTCTATTTTCAACTTTTTGAGGAACCTCCATA
>JAPYYJ010004173.1:0-10714 GCA_028533885.1 Nasua narica
ATGCTTGGATTTCTCCATCTGTAGTCGATTCTCAGCTTGTGGTGCCAAGAATGCTGCCTACAGGACTTTTCCAGGTTCTGTCCAGGACCACTACTACTGGTTCAACAGCAATGAACAACAGCACAGAAGTGATTAATATAATGACTCCCTGAATGTTAAACCTGTGAGTGATTGCATTTGAGTGATTCTCAAATGCATACTGTACATATTTGATTTCCTACATAGTTTTTTTTCCTGCATAGTTTTTAATCATCTGAAAAACAAGCATCTTTCACACACACACACACACACACACACACAATTTTGTGTTAACATTAAGCAGCCATATTGAACAAGGTAACCCTGGGTCCTGGACACTGATGTGAGCAGGGTTGGGAAGGATTTTGGTGCTAGATTCTCAGAAAGTCAGGTTGGGTCCCCCTAGTATTGGAGCTCTGAGATGGGGAGTCCAAGAGCTACCTATAGCTTGAACAACTCCCAAGTGTGTAGAAGGGAGAGGCTGCCTGTTCTGGAGAGGGAGTAGGCAGAGGTGTAAGAAGAGTGGTGGGAGGAGTGAATACGATGTCTGTCCTTCAGTGACTCCTTTTCCCACTTTTCTGCATCTCTCATCTTTCTTCCCTTCAGTCCCCTTCCCCAACTCAGTTCTCACTACTTACCAATGTTCTCACTTTCAATTTCTTTTCCTGGAGATGTCGGGAATACTCCCCATTATTTTTATTCTACTCAGTTCTTTATCTTATACTATGTGTTCCTTTTTCCTGTATTCTATACACAAATTTTTCCTGTTCTAGAGTATATGTTTTTGTGCACTGATTTTCATTTCCTTAGTGACTTCGGATCCTGAGAATCATTTCAGGTGCTTATTTGTTATCTGTGTGTCTTATTTATTGAAGTTTTTGATTAAATATCCACTCTTTTTAGCTTTCAAGTTTCCCCAGTTTTTCTCATACTCGTGTGTGTGTGTGTGTGTGTGTGTGTGTGTGTGTGTGTGTTTACCTTTTTTTCATTTTGTTCCTTGTGTAGATTTATATATCCATGACAGCAGTCAAGATACAAAGCAGACCCAACACCACAGGGATCCCTTTTATTACCCTTTGTAATATCATCCATTTCCTCCCACCCAGGTTCCCTTCCCTGCCCCTAATCCCTGGCATCTAATAATTGATTTCCATTTAAAATATTGTGTTTTCAGAAGTGATACAGAGAATGAAAAAAAGAATAAAAAATCCCAAAAGATATTAGCCTTTGGAGACTGGCACATTTCACTCTTCATAATTCCCCAAAGAATCATCAAAATCATTATATAATATTCCTTACTTTTTTATTTCCTTATTTTTAATTTTATCATTCTCAGTGTTTCAAGTTTCATTGTTCATGCACCACACCGAGTGCTGCATGTAATATATGCCCTTCTCAATACCCACCACCATGCTCATCCAACCCCCCACTCACTCCCTCCCCTCCAAAACCATGTTTGTTGCTCAGAGTCCACAGTCTCTCATGCATTGTCTCCTCCTCCATTTTCTTCCAATTCACTCATCCTTTCCTTCTCCCAATGTCCTCCATATTTTTTCCTTATACTCCACACGTAAGTGAAACTAAATGATAATTGACTCTCTCTGCTTGACTTATTTCACTCAACATAATCTCTTCCAGTCTTGTCCATGTTGATACAAAAGTTGGATAATCATCCTTTCTGACAGAGGCATAATATTCCATTATATAAATAAACCATATCTTCTTTATCCATTCGTCAGTTGAATGGCATCTTGTCTTTTTCCACTGTTTGGTGATTGGGGCCATTGCTGCTATGAACTTTGGGGTACATATGGCCCTTCTTTGTACTGTATCTGCAGATAATCACATCAAAAAATAGGCAGAAGACATGAACAGACACATCTTCAAAGAACACATACAAATGGCTAACAGACACATGAAAAAATGTCCATCATCTTTAGCCATCAGGGAGATTCAAATCAAAACCACACTGAGATACCACCTTACACCAGTTAGAATGGCCAAAATCAACAAGACTGTAAGCAACAAATGCTGGAGAGGATGTGGAGAAAGGGGAACACTTCCACTGTTGGAGGGAATGCAAGTTGGCACAGCCACTTTGGAAAACACTATGGAGATTCCTCAAGAAATTTAAAATAGAGCTACTCTATGACCCTGCAATTGCACTACTGGGTATTTACCCCAAAGAAGCAGATGCAGTACAAAGAAGGGCTACATGGACCCCAATGTTCATAGCCACAATGGCCACAATCACCAAACCGTGGAAAGAGCCAGATGAATGGATAAAGAAGATATGGTCCATATATACAATGGAATATTATGCCTCCATCAGAAGGATGAATACCCAACATTTGTATCAACATGGATGGGACTGGAAGAGATTATGGTGAGTGAAATAAGTCAAGCAGAGGGAGTCAATTATCATATGGTCTCACTTACATGTGGAGCATAAAGAGAAACATGGAGGACATTGTGAAAAGGAAAGGAAGGGTGAATTGGGGGAAATTGCAGGGGGAGATGAATCATGAAAGACTGTGGACTCTGAGCAACAGACTCAGGGTTTCAGAGGGGAAGGGGTGGAGGGTTTGGATGAGCCTGGGGGTGGGTATTGAGGAGGGCACATATTGCGTGGAGCACTGGGTGTGAAACATGAAGAATGAATTTTGTAACACGTAAGAAATAAAATAAATGTATTTGGGAAAAAAAGGAAAAGAAAAAGAGAGACACTGGTATATGTATGAAAAAAGTTCAAGTTAAAAACTCATTATGGAATATATTGTTTTAAACCTCTAAGTGTGGGTCACCTGGGTGACTCAGTGGGTTAAAGCCTCTGCCTTGGGCTCAGGTCATGATCTCAGGGTCCTGGGATTGAGTCCCACATTGGGCTCTCTGCTCAGCATGGAGCCTGCTTTTCCCTCTCTCTCTGCCTGCCTCTCTGCCTACTTGTGATCTCTCTCTCTCTGTCAAATAAATAAATAAATAAATAAATAAATAAATAAATAAATAAATATTTCTTTAAAAAAATAAACCTCTAGTTGCAATGGTAAGTAGGTTAAAAAGATTAAATGAACCACAATCATGGGAATGAATTTAAAAAAAAAAGTTGTATCTATTAAATATACAGGTTTGGATGCAATACTCGGAGCTTGATATATTGTTTTCCCCTGATGATGGGGTTTTACAGTTTTATGGGTTATTGTCCTTTTTTTTTTTTTTTTTTTTGGTTATTGTCCTCCTAATTTTGATTTGTCTTCTGGGGGAGTGGCCCGCTGCATTGTTTTCCAGTCAATCTTGCTTGCAGACTATCTAGGGATTGGGCTCTGTGGAAACCGGTTTTTCAGGCTTTTGTTCTCTGTAGGTTTTTCTTCTTTTGCGGTTTTTTGCAGCTTTTTGCAGCTTTTTATGCCTTCCTGCAGCTTTTTGGAGGGTTCAAGCAAAGAATCTGCCTGTTCCCAGACCTCCTCCTTGGAGAAAAGCCTCAGTCTGCTCCCCTCTGGGTGCTCCAGAACACACAGTCTCCCCCTTTGCAGACTCTGCTGCACACCTCAGCCTCCCACAGGTGGTGCGCACCCCTAGCCACCATCCCAGTGTTCGCACAAAGCCCCCGCTTGTCACTGCACCTTCCTGCCACTAAAACCATGAGTGATATTGGTCCTAGGAGCCCGCTTCTGGTGAGTGCCATTGCCAGGACTGCTTTCTGGGGTGCAGACCCATGCTGGGTGAGCTCAGACTTTTTGAGGGGTCATGGAAGACTGCCACTGGTGCCCACCCCAAGCTCCCTGAGGCGTGGGTGGGAGTGCTCTTGGATGCCGCATCGGGTAGTAGAGGATCCCTGCTGGCACCCACACCAAGCTCTCTCAGTTGTGGGCGGGATTGGGCCCAGCCCTAGAAGTGGTGTAGGGAGCGGAAAGCCACAGACACATGGACCACAGGCTGGAGGCTCCTCCAGATTCCCTCTGGGTCCATGGGTTTAGGCCCCTGCCGGAGCCTTCCCAAATCCACCAGTTGCCCTCAAGATCTTTTGCTCTTTTTGAGTGCTTTTAGCTAGACTCCAAGTTAATGTTGTTTCCCAATAACAGTGTACTTTCATTTGGGGTATTACTCTCCTTGGGTTCCTTCTGGTGGCTCCCTCCCCCTTATGTTTATCCTCCGGTGTCAGTCCCAGCTATCCCACTCCACTTTACCTCTCTACTGCTGTCTTCTGACCTCCAGAGATCCAGAAGTGTATAATCTTACATCTCAAGCTGATTTCCTGGGTATTCAGAATGTTCTGGTGGATATTTAGCTCACTTTAGGGGACCAGTTGAAACAGGGTCTTCTACTTCTCTGCCATCTTGCACAAAATCCTAAGATTCCTTACTTTTCATTGCTAAGTAGTATTTCAGCATGGCTTGACTATACCAAAGTCTGTTTAACCACCTATCCATAGGAAAACATCCAGATTGTTTTCTTTTGGGGGCTATTATGCAGAACAGTGTTAAATTCTGTGCATAGGTGTTTCTGTGAACATAAGTTTTCAGGTGTCTGAAATAGATGCAAAAGAATGTAATTCCTGGGTTGCATGGTAATTGCAAGTTCAGTTGTGTTTTTATTTTATTTTTTTTTCAGTGTTTCAAGATTCATTGTTCATGCACCACACCCAGTGCTCCATGCAATGTGTGCCTTCTTCAATACCCACCACCAGACTCAGTTGTGTGGTGCTTTTATTTTTTTTAAGATTTTGTTTATTTATTTGAGAGAGACACACAGAGAGGATGAGATGTGGAGAGGGGCAGAAGGAGAGAGAGAGAACCTGATGTGGGGCTCAATCACAGGACCTGGAGATCATGACCTGAGCGAAAGTAGACACTTAACCAACTGAGCCACCCAGGTGCCCCTGCAATTTCAGTTTTTCAAGAAGTTCCCAGAGTCTTTTCCAGACTGGTTTTACCATTCCACATTCTCATCAAGCATGCATGAGTGATTCTGTACCTTCATGTCCTTGTCAGCATTTGGGGTTGTCATTATATTTTGTCTTAACCATTCTGATAGGTGTGCCATGATGCCTTGTGGCAGTTTTAGTTTGCATGACTCTAATGGTTAATGAGGAATATCTTTCCATGCATTATTTGCCATCTCTATATCATCCTCTTTGATGAAATGTTTGCTTTTTTCCCCATTCCCTATATGGATTCTGTTTGTTGTTGGTTTATTTACTGTTTAGTTTTTATAGTTCTTCATATACTCTATACACTAGTTGTTTGTTGGATAAGTGGTTTGCAAATATTATCTATTGTACATTACCTGTTTATTTCATCCTCTTTAGTGACTTCTGCAAAGAAGGTGTTAGTTTTGATGACCTTCAATTTATTGAACTTTCCTTTTACAAATCTTGTTTCCCCAGTCATCAAAAATATTTGGATGGCCCCAGATTCTGATGATTTTCTCCTATGTCATTTTCTACCACATAAGACACAAACAAATGAACAAAGAAACATCAAACAGCCCTATAAATGTATGACCAGTTTACTGTGTTGGATGATGGACTTCTGGCGTCTCACACAGCAGCATGACTGCTGTCTCTGCCAGCTCCTGTTTCATGCATTCCCCACCCTACCACCATGAATGGTCTCATCACTAGAGTGGATGACCAAGGTGTTCTTGCCAAGTCGAGAGAGGAAGCCTAGAACACAGAATGAAATGTGTGTGCAAGTGCTTGAGGCACAGAGTCAGTGTTTTCTCACACCAATACTGGAGAGAGTTCTGAGGAACCTGAAAGCAGGCCTTGGAGCTAGGGCCTAAATTTGAATTCTCCCTTAAGCCCAGCTGTGCTCTGCTCAGCAGGGAGCCACTCAAGAAGGCCACAAGAAGGAAGTAGATTTGCATGAAGACACACTCTTCCTTCCTGAGGATAAGAGAAGCTCTGATACCCCATCCCCAGCTATTCAGAGGGTTCAGAGTTAGAGTGTGGGAATCTCCACCGTGGCCTGGACTCCTCTCCTGTCTCCCTTTCTTCTCTGCATAGATGCTTCTCCCCACAACTCAGCTCCCAGAGTAACCAGGGATCAGTCTTACCTTATCCTTCAGCTCATATCATAGGATGCTGGAGGGTATGTGCCCTCTAAGATTGAGACCCTCATCCTCAAATGCACTCTCCTCCACTTCATCCAAATGAACTCTCCTCCACTCTCCTCTCTTTCAGGTTCTGTGGCTACTCCTGTGCTGACTCCCATCTGCCTTGGGACAGACGGCCAGTATTACCTTCCAGGGAGACAGCTTTGGAAGCAATTTAGCTAAGTGGTACCAGCAAAAACCAGGCCAAGCCCCCCATGCTGATTATATATGAAGATAGCAACTTGCCTTCAGGGATCCCTGACCAATTTTCTGGCTCCAAATTGGGGGGTGCCACCATCCTGACCTTCGGTGGGCCCAGGCCAAGGATGAGTCTGACTATTACTGTTATCATATGACAACAGTGCTGATGCTCACAGTTACATAGGCATATGGGTAAGTGAGACACAAACCCCTTCCTGACTTACGTTACACCTTCTTTTAGCCCCAGAAGGACTGCAAAATGCAGTGAGCAGATGTGGTCCAGGTTCCCAGATCTGAGGTCCTCTAAGCTCCCTCCACACTAGTCCTCCAGGTAAGCTCTGCTCAGGGTGGAACAGAAGTGCATTAAAGGCTGACAAGACCAGGTTGTTCTGTTGTCTGTGATGTGTTATCAGTTAGAGAAAGAGGACTTGAATAGAAAAACAGACAAAGGAAAACATGTACCTAGTGGTAATTAGCCCTGGATATCTCTGTGATGGTGATTGGACCGCTCATCAGCCCAGTTTTCCTCGACCAATCCCCAGAAATCCACAACTCATCTGAGCTCTGGAATCCCCAGGATCTTACAACAGACTTGGATTCTGAACAGAGCAAACCAGTGCAGTAGCAGAAACTAGTATGCACCAAGGCTTCCTCATGGATGACCCACCCACCACCTACCAAAACCTACTAGGCATCCCTGAAAGCCCACAGCTGGACCTTCCTGGGGATTGCTATTGTGGAGGACTGTCTCCTGAAAGACTATGCCCCATCTCAGAGTATGACTCATGTCTACTTACTGCCTTAGGCCAAGATCCCAGTACAAAATAGCTTTGCTGGACCTCCCATCTGGGCCCTTGATACTAAGCATATTATAAGTCTTGCCCAGTCTTGTCTCTTATCTTTGCTTTTCATGGCATCACTCCAAAACTCATCTCCATGCAATCAACCATCACCGAGCGAGCTTTCAGGGAGCCCAAAAGGAAACAAAATAATGTTTTTAAGGAAGAGTATTGAAGATCGGCACAGAAAGAACACTCTGGAATTCTGCAGATATTCTTCAATACTGCTGACCACATGTGTGGGAGGAAACTTCCTGAGGTCAAAAAAAGAGCCACCAGACATGAGAGAGTAATTTTCAGAGCTCTCAGATAACACAATCATAGAGATGCTTGTTCCCCT
The DNA here is from genome assembly GCA_028533885.1 of Nasua narica. Classification (NCBI taxonomy): domain Eukaryota; kingdom Metazoa; phylum Chordata; class Mammalia; order Carnivora; family Procyonidae; genus Nasua; species Nasua narica. The sequence continues at coordinate 7,492 of JAPYYJ010004173.1, forward strand.
CTGTCAGAGTGGAAAAGTCTAAATCCGGGCTCTAGGTTGACTAGTCTGAAAAACTTGACCTCAGTAATAGCGATACTTTAGCATAAGGTGAAATGTGCTTGGGTCCTACCTAAAATATTGTGAAAGCAACTTGAAAAGGAGTCAGACTGTTTCCAGTAATTTTACTGAATCTAGAAGAAAAGGGAAAAAAATAGAAAATCAAAGATAGTATGCACTAAGCAATGAGACATTCACAAAGTCCGTCATTCTATCAAAATTTCCTGTGAGGAAGAATGAAAATATGAACCAAAATAAGCGTAAAAAAATCCAAACTGGCCCTCAAATTGCATTGATGATAGAATTTATAGATGAGGATGCCAAATACATTTTTATAACTGTATTCCATTTGTACATGAGAGCAGAAGAATGATTGACTATGACAGTGAAGACAAGGAAGATAGAAACAAAAAACAATCAAATGAAACTTTTAGAAATTATAAACAACAGTGTCTCACATAAAAATTATCCTTGCTGGATTTATATGATGTTAAACACTACAAAAGAAAAGATTAGCAAACATGTGATATAGTAATAGAAACTATAGATAGAGATGAAAACCCATAAAGGAAAAAAAAGGTGGAAGAGGAAAGAGCGGAAGCAATAGTGTGTTATAAGACAACTTTGAGCAGAATAATGGCCATGTACTTTGAGTCCTTGAAACAGGAAGGATTTGTGGAAAGGAGGTGGAAAGAGAAAATGAAGAACTTCTGGCTGATAATGTTACAAATTTGGTGAGAACTAAAAATCCATAGTTCCAAGAAACTCAACAAACCTCAAGTACAATATGAAACACACACACACACTCATACATACACGTTATAATCCAACTGCTTAAAACAGTGAAAAGGGGACAAATCATAAAAGCAGCCAGAGAACAGAGACATGCTACACAGAGGAAGTAGGTAGAATGCTGAGAACAGATTTCTCTTAGAAGCAAGGCAACCAACACAGTGCAGTCATGTTGTTAGAACAATAAACACCAAAAATAAAACAAATTTTGCCCACTTTGAACTCTGTACTCAGTAAAAGTGTCTCAAAAAGGAAAGCTAATTAAAACTTTCTCAGACATACAAAAACTTATAGAGCTAATCACCAGTGAACTTTCACTACATGAATTGGAAAAAGACACCACTCAGAAAAGGAAAGTAATCCATAGAGAATGGGAATAGACACAAAGAAATGAAAAGCATTAGATATGGTAACTAGATAGACAAATATGGAACAGTTTATTATATTATAGTTCCCCAAGGATAATTCACTAGTTAAAAAAAACAGTAACCATGTATGCCATGTTTTATAATGTATTGTAAAGCAAAATACATGACAACCTTTGCAAAAGATTTGGTTAGAAGAATATGTTAAAATGTTCTTATGCTCTTTGTGACATGACATAATGTCACTAGAAGGGAGACTTACAGAAGTTAGATGGACTATAGACCCTAGAGCAATCATTAAAATAATACCTTTTTAATAAAATTTATGGCTAATAAGCTAACAAAGAGATAAGTCATAAAAATATATTCAGTTCATTTAATTTTATTTTTAAAAATATTTTATTTTTATTTATTTGACAGAGAGAGATCACAAGTAGGTAGAGAAACAGGCAGAGGGAGAGGGGGAAGCATGCTCCCCACTGAGCAAAGACCTGATGCAGGGTGCAATCCTAGGACCCTGAGATCATGACCTGAGCTGAAGGCAGAGGCTCAACCCACTGAAACCTCCAGGTACCCCTATTCAGTTAATTTTAAAATGAAATAGAAAAAAAGCAAGGGGAACAATGAGCAGATGAGACAAATAAAAAATAAATTGATGAAGATGGTATATTTCAACAGTACTGTATTACTAATGGTTATTGTCATCAACCAATCATAATGGTTATGATCAATAGGCAGAAATGGTCAGATTGAATGTTACTGCAAGATCCAACGAAATGCTTTCCTCAAGAGACCCACTTTCAATTTTATAACCACAAAAGTCCAAGCTCAAATGGAGGATGTGTTTGCCACTCCTCCAGGCGGCTCCCCAAACCCCACAGAGAAGTTCACAGGGAAGACCACAGTACAGAGATAGACACAGCTATAGAAATAACCCTCCCTGCACACACCTCCCCAATAACCAGTCGCCAGCCTAGTACTGGGTCCCAGTACTAGAAAACGAGGCACAGAAACATTAAATCAAGAAGAATAGTAAATCCATAAAATATAAGCAGAATAGATGAAGGAACAGAGGAGATAATGGGCTCACTCCTTGGGAGAGAGCTCCTGCATGATGGTTTTGGCATATTATCAAGGATTTTGTGTCTGTACTCATGGGGTATTTTAGTTTGTAGTTTCCCTCTTATGTGATGTCTTTCTCTGCATTTGGTATCAGGGGACTTTAGAGAACCAGTAAGAAAGTATTCCCACTCCCTCCATATACTGAAATAATATGAATGGCTTTGTTATGGAACAATTTATTCCTTAAACATTAGGAGAATTTACCAATGAATCTGGGCTTTTCTTAGCAAGAAGATGTTTAATTGCTAAATCAAAACCGTTCCTTGTCACAGGTCTATCAGATTTTACATTTCTTCATGAGTCAGTGTTCAAAATTTGTCTTTCTAGGAATCTGTATAGGGACTTTTTTAGGTTAAAAATCATAAAAAGATCCATCAAGAGGATTATAATAGAGTGATATAAATTATAGGCTTTCTGATCCATATGACAATGAATGGGCTGGCACCTCCCAGAACCCCAGGTGGCCCCCTGTCAAATTGCAGCAGTGCCCCCAACAAGCAGCTGGCAGAACTGAGAGGAAGAAGCTCTCTCCTTCAGGACCTGAATCATTCTTGCTGAGGCTGTTTGTCTTCCCCTCTCAGCCTGGGCAGCCTTTCTAATCTAATGCAGGGAATGACTGCGGCCTTGCACCTTCTAGCTTCTGCTCTTCTCTCTCCCTCTCCAGGGACTGGGGAACTGCACTCTTCTTCTGGCATTTCCTCCTTGTGAGGTACAGCCCTCCCTCATGTACCTGCTCCACTCAGCCAGTCAGTGAAGCACTGGGAAAAGCAGTGAGAGGTCATCCATGTGGGACCTGAGACAGGGGGACAGGACCAGAGGCACATGTTGCACCTTGGTCCCAGTGGCTGCAGATGGATAAGGGGGAGGTGAAAGAGTGTAACCAAAGATTATAGCAAGATGGTGGAGAC
>JAPYYJ010004174.1:0-10714 GCA_028533885.1 Nasua narica
GACCCTGCAATTGCACTACTCGGTGTTTACCCCAAAGAAGCAGATGCAGTACAAAGAAGGGCCACATGTACCCCAATGTTCATAGCCGCAATGGCCACAATAGCCAAACTGTGGAAAGAACCAAAATGCCCTTCAACAGAATTCAGAATTTTAAAATCTGCGTTTAAATTTCATAGTTGGGTAACCTTTGAAAAAATATGTCTGACTTTTGAGACCAAATTTTTTTCTGCATCCAGAAAGCGGGAGTAAAAAATTCAACCTCAAAATGTGTCTGTCAAATTAAAAAAAAAAAAAATATTCTATATGTCAATTCCTGCACCTGATAGACTTTTTATTTATATTAATTTCCTCCCATCCTTTCTATTTGTTTCAGTCTTACTGCAGTAAGCATTCACATTAATTCTCCCTCTCCACCCCCCCCAACCGCCCAACTTCCCTCTCTGGGTCCCTCTTTTCCCCAGGATGCCAGAAATGAAATAACATTCTTTGCATGTTTGTTCTAAAGCTCCTGGCAGCCTTCCCGCAGACCCCTGGCTGGGTCAGGACTCATTTGCATTAGCATGTGTGAGGCCAGCGTGAAGGGGAGGGAGAGGCCCTGTTTTCAAGGAGTTTCATCAGGCACCCCTGCCAGAAAAAGGAGAAGTTACTATTTCTTTCTGGGAAACATTCACAGATTGAAACAAGCAAGGAAGGCCAGGGGGCCTTCTGACTTGTGGGGAGGTTTGCACTGGGGTAAGCTGTCTCCCTGACTCCCACGACTCTATCTGGCCCTATCATCCTTGCCTGCCCCCAGAACTCTCTCCTTCAAGAGCGTAGTAACTTAAGACCCAAATAGATATTTCTTAACTATATCTATGGCCTGTAACAGGGAGAGGAGAGGAAGCACACAGGCAAGGAAGACCCTCAGAAGCTACAGAATAAATAAACCAGCAATTTTGCTGGCTTCTAGATAGATATTAAATCAACAAATTACCTTTAAAAAAAAGAAGAGATAATCCCTAGAGTTTTTTATTTGTTTGATTTTGCTTTAATCCTGTGAATTTTTACATAATGCACTGTCTTAGAATTATACTTTCTTCCAGGAATCTCAGTAACCAAATCCAGCTAACTATGTCGGGCCAAAGGGAGTCCCCCAGAGGCATCTCAGGAGTGCCATTGGCACGTAAAATGTGCTGACCCTAGAGGCAGGGATTATGCCATTTACAAAGAGGCAAACCGAGTTCCTGGTATTCTGTTGGACAGCGTCCCATAATTTCCCATTATTCTTTTTCATTTCCTAGCTTGGGTATGTCTTCTTCAGACAAGACCTTTGCCGCCTTCTTTATAATAGTATCCATGTAAATACTTCAGAGACAAAAAAAGAAGAGCTAGTGATATGAATGGCTGTTATTGAAAGAGTGCTATCGATATGCCAGACACTGTTCTAAATGCTTTCCATAAATTACCTCGTCTAGTCTGCTCAGGAACTCAATGAGGACAGAGCTCTATTATTCCCATTTTACACGTGAGATGACCAAAGCCCAGAGAATTAAGAAATTTATCTAAAGTCATGCTCTCTAGTCCGCAGCAGAGCCAGGATTTCAATTCAGACTGGCCGGTTCCAGAGCCCAGGCTCCTTATCATTAATGAGTCCAACCTCTGCTGATGTCAAATCAGCATTAAATGAGTCTGCTACACACCAGATTGTGCCCTCCTCCCGTCACAGGGCCTTGGCACATGCTGCATCTGTTATTCATTCTTCAGTTTTCCGCCTAAATGTTGTTTCCTCATATGGCATCCCCCAACCCATAATCTAAATTATGCCTTCTTACTCCTTTCCTTTCTTGCAGTTATTAAACTTGAAAATGACGTATTTGTGTGTGCGTTAATGTCGGTCACCTCTTAGACTTGACTGTCGGTGAGAGTAAACATAGTGTTTATTTCCATATAGTCAACTGCACACATGCAGGAGGCATTCAATGAATATTCATTGGATAAATGAATGCATGTAATATTACATTTAACCTATAAGGTTAAGCTATAATCCTATGAGGCAGACACTTTTCTCCCCTCACCTTAGACATAAAGAAATGAAGGCTTACAGAGGTTTAGTGAGCTGGGCAAAGTCACTAAGGGAGTAAATGGCAGAACTACTATTTGAAAACGGGTCTTTTCGGATCTCAGAGCTCATGCTCTGAACCTCTGTACTGTATTCCTCCCTGAGAAGGCCTATGAGGGACATCTAGAGAAATGAGGCACGGTGTCTGCCCTGAACAGCTCCCTCTTCTGCCGGGGGGAGACAGGTGTGTATGCTAAACCACCATACACAAGGCAATTAAAATTGGCGAACTGGTTCTACAATATTTATGAGCTATGGAAAAAGGTGGGGAGAAAGATGAATTTGCGGGACAGTTGGGAAGGATGTCCTCTAGCCTTTCCTTACTTAGCCAGTGCACACTTCATCTCTAAGGGTGTGCTTGAACGTAGCATCCTCCTTATTAGCACTGGTGTTCCTTCTTTCCATTTGTTTTAGAGTCTCTGTATCTCTGTAGGGCCCTGAAGTGCATTCTGGGGACCCAGAGATGAACAATGTCCCTGCTGCCATGGAGCCCATGGGAAAATGTGGCCCATGATATGAGAGCTCAGACGAGAGAATGCCCCTCAGCCCAGTGAAGGCTGGCCAGGAAGAGTGACAATTTAGCAGAGTTCTAAGGATGAGCAGGATCAGCAAGATGCAGATAGGGAGAGAAGAGAGACTGATTTTCCATGGAGAGGGAGTCATAGGTGTAAAGTTATTGAAGAGCAAGGCAGCATAGCAATTTTACAAGCCCTACTCAAGTTAGTATGAGGCAATGGGACGGTTTTGGTTGATGAGGCTGAAGAGATTGATAGGGATCAAATCATAAAGGGACTCTTTTTCTAGGCTAAGTATGGATTTTATCTTAAGGAAGTCATTAAGGTTTTAAACCAGCTGCTCCGAAGACATTGTCAGATTTGCACTTTAGAAAGTTCACTCTGGCCGATAAACTGGCAGTAGGTTGGCAGTGGGAGAGAACTGTAGGAAGCAAGTAAGGAAGCTATTTCCCAGGCCTGAATGAGAGGCAGTGAGTTCTAGTGGTAGCTAGAACTGGAAGAAAGGAAGGTGGTTGAAATTTACAGTGTCAGATGAACAGGACTGAGACAGGGTGAGGGGTGAACCACCAATAGCTCCTCAACATACACAGATTCGTCTTGTCTGATGCTTATTGGTAGGAACTCTACTTCATTTCCTTGCCTCCTAGGCGGGCCCCAGGTAGAGCAGTACTGGGGGTAACCAGAAAGCATTTTTCCAAGCATATACTGTGGATTATAATTATCCTCTGAAAGATAAAAAAGAAGTGAACTTCTGTGAGTTGGCAAAAGTCCCCATTATTCTCTAATTTTTAAAGAGTACTTGGTTCTCCTCTGTTTATGAAACAGCACGAAATTCTTAGGGGCGCCACTACCTTATGAGGGGCTGATGGCATTGAAAAAAGAATGAGTTTCTTTCTCCTGGAGAGCTCACCTACCAGTGGGGATGACAGCAAGTACAGGAGAGATGAGGACAGTATCATTCATAGCTTCATGTCCTAAGTACTAAGACACTCAGAGGAAGAAGCAGTTGGCCCCATCACAACAAGAATGGGTCTTTCCCAGAGGCTGGAAGTTTGGTTCTGGGCCAGGTCGAGAGAGCTAGCCAAGGTCACATGACCAGGCAGCGGCAGAGTTTTATTTGCTGGTCACTAAGCCGAGCTGGAGAGCCGAGCAGTAGGGCAGTCCTCCTCCTGGGACAAGGGTCTGCTACAGTTCGATTAACGATAAGTTATCTCTCACTGCCACCGTCACCACTGCTTGGACATTTAGAAATGCACCAGATACTATATTAAGTATGTGATTAAACACTGTCTTGTTTCATCTACACAATAGCTTCTTAAAGGATACCTCAGAAGGATTATATGAGAAGCTGGACTTGCGAATGCAAATAGCAGAAACTCAAAAGTGCTTATAGGAAAAGTGGAATGTGTTCTCTTATGTAACTGGGAAATTCAACAGGCGTGCTGACTTCAGACCCAGCCGAATCCAAGAGTGCAGGTGATATGACACAGACTCTATCTCTGTCTCAACCTTGCTGTGCGTTGGCTGCATTTTGAGTTGGGTTTTCCCCATGCAGGGATGGAAGGGGAACCTGGCCGCTACAGGCTTGTCCTTCACGCCTAGGACCTTAGAAAGAGAGAGCCATACCCCTTTCCTGCATCCCTCTCCATCCCGAGGAAAGAACTCTGGTTGTTTTGCTTGGGTGATTTCACCATTTCTGTGGTAGGAGTCAGGGACATGAAATGGATAGTCCCATCCAAATCGCAATAAGAGGTAGAAAAATTGTTCTTCAGTGGACACAGACACTGTGCTTCCAGAAAAGGGAGTGAGAAACACTAGGTAAGGGAAACAAAACTGAAAACAAGAAACTGTTGTCCTTAGAGTTTTATTGTCCCTTTGATACGGTCAAGGAACTAGAGGTTCACAGAAGTGAAGCACAGAACAGGGACCATGTACAGGTCTTTCAGATGCCAGCACCCTAGATCCTTAACCACGGTGTTGCACTTGCATTGTGTTACCTTGTAGTCCGTGTTCTACCTCAGGGAGGTGGGAAGGTGGAAAACCCCGCGCCGGGGCAGCATCCCACCTCACAAAGAGGAAATAGACAAGCAGGTTCACAGAGAGAATGGGCTGATGTGATTACGAAGCAGGGTGCTGTAGAGAACGGCCTAAGAGTCCCGGCCTTCTGTCTCAGCTTTAGGAAACATTTACTGGACCAGTGGCGTCAAGTTTCATTGTTGGAGAGCAGAGAAATGCGAAGGTGGGCGGACTGGCAGGGAAGCTGGAGCTTAGACGTGTCTAGGTGCTGTCTTTGTCCTTGGACCAACCCAAGCCTTGTAGAGATTTTTTGGCAAGAAGGAGCAGTTGTGTCTTCCATGTCAAGGTGAATGTAGCACAAGGAGCCCTCCACCAGGAGTCGAATTAAGTGCCAGCTCCATCGCTCTGCCACTGTATGTCTGTCCTTGATTAAAACGTCCCCTCCCCACCCTCCCTGCAAACATCAAATTCCCTGAATGTAAAATGTGGGCAATAAACCCTGCTTTGTCTTGCTTTCAAGGTTATTTGCGTAATAAGCTTTGCAAAGTGTAAATTGATAGGTGTCAGGGATGTGTTCATTCGTTTGCTTTAATCATGAAAATGAAAATAAAATGCAGAAATTATGAAGATGGTTCCATAAGCCACCGTGTGCCCACCATACAGGATTAATACCTGCCAGGGCCCTACCACACTTGCTTCAGGGATCTTTCTTTATCCTAAGAGAAATTAAAAATAAAGGTATACTTGACGATCACCCTTTTCCGTCATCCGCCTGATTCTGCCCTCCCTACTCTCCTAAGATAAAACCACTGTCCTGAATCTTTATCAGCCTAGTCTACAGAGCAACGTGAGTTTGCGTTTGTTTGCTTGAATTTTTTTTGCTTTTTACTCTCCACCGGCATCCCTAGTTTCCTATGTTAGCAAGTTGAAAGTGCAGTGGCTGCGAGCCAACGCAGTTTTTGTTATTTCTTATTTATTAATCCTATTAATTTCTGTAACAACCGTATATCCAAAACCAAGGCACCGAAAGTCTCACTGGGTCTTATCTCTCCTGGGAACCTTCCCTCCCCCCCTTTTTATGTCAATGCCTATAAGAAAATAAATAAATATTTTAATAATGTATCCTTCTAATCTCGTGCTTACGCAAAGCCTTACGTCTCTGAGCGCTTGTCCAGCCGTGGCGAGGTCTTATCAGGCCCGGATGTCCCCACTGTGCCCAGCCAGCCTGTTGCCCTTATTCTAGTAGCTCAAGGTTTCTAGGGCCGATGTGTCCAGTCGACCAGAGAGGCTTATCTTTACAGGGCAAAGGGAGCCGGGCGGTGGCTGGGATTCTGAGATAGTAAACAGAGGCTCTGTGAGGTTGCCGGAGTCCGCCGCGGTGATCAGACCCACTGGCTAGAACAAAGAGGGACATCGTGTTGGGGAGTGTGTGGCCCTGGTGGTGGGGGCAGAAGGCCCTGGGTTTGCATGCAGACCTAGCACCTGCTCTGTCCGGGGCACACATCCTTCCAGAGGAGCCACACCACCCTGAGCCTGGTACTGCAGTCTACACATAGGGGAGGTGGAAGCCCATTCTTTGCAGAATCCCTTTCTTGGGAAAACAGGGATCAGTCATATAGTTCCTACAGTCCTTGGCACGCACTTACCAGATGTCATGACTTCTGGGAAGAAGTGGTAAGTTGGGCCATATGGGCAAACAGAGGATAGGGCAGTGTGGCCCAGAGAGCAAGCGTCGGTGGAGTGAGAGGAGGACAAAATGAAATCAAAACAGAGCAAAAAGCATCCAGTGTAAAGGCGGTGCGGGGACCCGCTGGCAGGTCATGCTAAGTAGAATGGAGGCAGGAGGACACCTTTGGGGAAGGCACCTTGCTGTCAGCCGTGTTCTTAGTTTTCACTGAGAATCTGCTCACTCCGCTAAGCGTCCATACAGCGCCCTGTCTCAGAGGCAGGGGGTCTGGGTTCAGATCTTGAATTTGCTTTGACCTTACTGTGTGACCTAGGACAGATTGATTCCTCTCTCTGAGGCTTAGTTAAACCAGAGGGTTGACTAAGCCACTCACCAAGACCGTGTCGTGGTGCTAAGCATTTCTCAGCCTGCGAATGCTCTGCGTGCTCTGCGTGCTCGGCCGAACTCAGGGCTGACACAGGCAAGGCTCCCCGCGGGGCTTTCTGGGCAGCAGCGTCCGGCTCTTCCTCCTGCCACCTCTGCTGGGCGTTCTACTGAGGCACTGCACGTCCAAGCCTAGTGTGCTTTCGTCATCTCTGACCTGTTTCTTGGCAGCCTGGCTTGGGGAACTGAACTCTAAGTCATGCTGTTCGCACCACTTAACTTCACCCTCTGTTGCTTGGCCTCCCCGAACTGGTGACAGGGAATGGCTCTCCTCTCTCCCCGAGGGGAGGACTCTGCCAAACTCCTTACGCCACCTCTGACTAGTTCTCCTGGTGCCTAACATTCCATCGTGTCTTCATCATTGGTTTGGGGGGGGGGGGGCACGTTTTATCTGTTCAAGTAGGATTCTAAGTGCCTTTTGGATGAAGGCTGAGGCGTTGTTGACTAGCGGTGGGCATACTGTGTAATACAAAGAATGCACACACGGGGTCAGGTCAGCTGTGGGATTGGACCTGCTCTGGAACGTACTCCCAGGGAGACTCGGGCATCTCACTTTATCCCTGAGACTTCATTTCTGTATCTGTAAACATTGATAAATATAGATAACACAATCTCCTTAAGATATTCTAAGGAGTAAGTTAGATAACATATAGTTAATGACTGGCAAAAATGATTTGTATATGTGAGGTGTGTGTGTGTACGTGCGTGCAGAGTGAAGTAAATTGGGAGCCCTTGATGGGCACGGACTAGACTTTATATTTCTTTTAAATCTCTTTTCACATAGTGTCCACTGGTGTGGATTGAGCTGCACCTGCTTTTATACAGCCAAGGCTCCTGCGTGCACATAGGTCTCTAGCACTACTGTAAAGTGAGCAAACAGCTGTTTAAATAGCCACAAAGGGACTAGCCTTCCTAAGTCTTTGAGTTTGTGAAAACTGTAATCCCTTTCCCCCCTCTTTTTCCACCGCCTCCTTCCCCTAGCTTTCCAGTGTTGAGTGTAGGAGAAAGGACCTACCCTTGCCCTGAGCAATGCACATGCAACGTCTCACATTCTACACACACACACACACACACGGACACTTACATACATTCATAGGGCACATCCATATATTCAGCAAACCTTTATTGAAGGCCTACCAGGTGACCTAGCTCTGTTTTTGGCACTGGGGATATATCAGTGAATAAAACAGACTAAGTCTTTGTTTTTGTTAATTGTATATTCAAGCAGGAGTGACCAAATCAGTAAATGTAACAGACAAGGAAATTATATAAGATTGTAAATATTCGAAGAAAAAAATAGAACTGGGTAGATGGCATTCTAATATACTTCTAGGTATAGCAGTTTGGATATATTTGAAATTTAAAAAGGAACCTCACTGAGAGGGAGACATTGGCACTGGCAAAGATTTGAAGGAGGTGAGAGAAGGAGCTGGGGAGAGAACATTCCAGGCAGAGAGAGGAGCCAGTGTCGGATGTTGGGAGTGTGCCACGGGTTCAAGGTGAAGCTGCATTGGATTGAAAGTAGTTATTTTTGTTTATCAGAGACATAGGAAATGCAGATGACGATCACTAAAAATAGTAATTCTAACTGTGGATCGAATTGTTAATATCTGTCAAGACTTGAGCTAAAAGAATCTGACCTACCCTGAGGACTCCTCCTGATAACCCTGTGAGGCAGGTGGAACCTGTTTATTTATTATTTTTTATTTTTATTTTATTACTATATTTATTATATTTATTATATTTATTATTGTTATTATTATTATTATCATTATTATTATTAATTTGTCCGAACCAAAGAAACGAGGCTGGGGGAGGTAAAGGGCTTCAGTGTCACGTAGCCTTTGAGCAGCAGCACCACCTTCCCCACTTCCAAGTCCACATCCCTACGTATCATATCACCCTGGGGTTTGGAGCATCTGCTGCAGTCCACAGACCCTCTGCATGCGAATCAGAGCCATACTGTCCGCGAAAGCTTTCGCTGAAGGTCCCCTGTGTCCCCTTTCTACATATACGAGTGATATGGGACAGGGCTTGAGGCAGGGGGTGCTTGCTCAAACTCAGAGATCAGAAAGCTACACATATTAGAGGCCCAGGCCCCAAATTCTTGCCCTGGCCACCTTTATGGGTGCAGGCTTCTTCTAGATCGACACCATTGGTTTTGTTTGTTTGTTTATAGAGCTTTTTTTTTTTTTTTTTTTTTGAGATCTGATTCACATACCATGAAGTTCACCCTTTCTAAAATATACAATGCAGTGCACGTTAGGATATTCAGAATGTTGTACGATCATCACAACTAATTCCAGAACATTTTAATCGGTTGGAAAAGAAACTACATATCCGTTAGCAGTCACTCCCATTGCCCCCTCCTCCCAGTCCTGGCCACCACTAATTTCCGTCTCTTGGAATTTGCCTACTGGGGACATTTCACAGAAATGGAACCATACAGTATATGGCCTTTCTGTCTGAATTCTTCCACTTCGCGTACTGTTTTCAAGGTTCAGTGATACTGCAGTATGAATAAGGACTTCATTTCTTTTTATGGTTGAATAATATTCATTTGTATGGATATTCTGTATATTTGGGTAGATACTCAGAAAATCAATTACTGGATCATATGGTAGTTCTATTTTTAATTTTTTGAGGAGCCTCCATACGATTTTTCACAGTGTCTGCACCAGTAGGCATTTCCACCAACAGTGCACAAGGGTTCCTTTTTCTCCATATCTTCATCAATACTTGTTATTTCCATGTCTTTTTATACTAGACATTCTGACTGACGTGAGGTGATATTTCATTGTGGTTTTGATTTACATTTCTTTGATGATGAGTGATGTTGAACATCTTTTCATGTGTCTGTTGACCATCTGTATGTCTTCTTTGGAAACATGTCTGTTCAGGTCCTTTGCCCATTTTTTAATCTGATTGTTTTCTTGGTGTTGAGTTGGTTGAGTTCTTGATATTTTTTATATCAACTTCTTAAAAGACTTTATTTATTTATTTGTCAGAGAGAGCACAAGCAGGGAAGTGGCAGGCAGAGACAGAGGAAGAAGCAGGCTCCTGGCTGAGCAAGGAGCCCGATGTGGGACTCGATCCCACGACCCCTGGGATCATGACCTGAACTGAAGGCAGTTGCTTAACCAACTGAGCCACTCAGGCGTCCCTGGATATCAACTTCTTTATCGGATATGTCATTTGCAGATATCGGCTCCCATTTAGTAAGCTGCATTTTCATTTTGTTGATAGCTTTTTCACTGGGCAAAAGCTTTTCAGTTTGATGTAATCCCAATTGTTTATTTGTGCTTTTGTTTCCCTTGCCTGGGGGAGAGAAAGCAGCTATCTGATGAGGAAAATGAGGCTGGAGACGTGGTGTAATTCGCCTACACACCCAGTGACTGAGCTGGAGTTCTAACCAAACCTTATGAAAACCAGTGGTCTGATTACCATAATACCCTCCAGGGAGATTGCCTTTGCCCAGGGGTTTGATTTCAAGAAGCCTTGTTTTCACTTTATTCCATTTAAGTATCATAAATAAGCAAGACAAACAAGATAATAGTCACTGTTCCAGTTGTTTTCCTTGTTATTTAATTCTTAGAACAATCTTTGTGAGGCAGATATTGTAACTCCATCTTACAGATCTGGAAACCATGGCTCTCAAAGGAAGTAGGAACGGAAATAGCTATGATACAAACTCAGTCCTTCAGACTCCCAAGTGCAGATCTTGGTCCTTCAGACCTCACCCGTTTCTCCCACCTGTGGGAAAACACTACTCACACATCAGGTGGAGACAGCTCAACTTGAAGTAGTTAAGAACCATCCTGCCTATTATGTTTCCTAACTTAATGTCCAAGGGTAAATCCAAGTTGGGGACCTGTGCTTGGCCTCCTCTCCTCTGAGCTTGACTTTGGCAACAAGTAGTTTCAAAAGGCACCAAGGAAGAAGAGAAAGACTCCGGGGTCAGATGAGGGAAGACGA
>JAPYYJ010004175.1:0-10712 GCA_028533885.1 Nasua narica
AGCCACAGCAACCAACTCCAAAGGGCACATTGCACGTGGGGTGCTCCAGGGGGCGCCATACACATTTAGGGATGCTGAAGCCCAGCTCTACTAGCCCCTTCTCCTCTGACCTCAGACAAGTTCCTTCAGCTCCTTACTGTAAAACAGGGAGAATAGCAACTAGTTCCCAGGATTCTGGGAGGACTGAATGATATAGGCACACATCTAGGACTCAATACACAGTGGCTTTTCCAACTCTTATTTACTAGGGGATCCCAGCTGACATCAGCTCCTAGGAGCTCCTGGACTGAGTCCAGAGTTCAAATCCCCAAACCACCCACTGAATTCTTTAATTCCTAACTCCTCCCGGCTGTTCGCTCTTCATTTCTCTTCCTTCCTTTCTTCTGAGGCCAAAGAGAGGAGAACAGGAATAGAAACAAACAACAGGGATATGCCCTTTCTCTTCAGGTTGTCCTGGCAAAGTCCTATTTCTTTTCCAAGGCCCAGATCAAATGCTATCATAGCGCTAAGCTAGCAGTGGGGGCAGAGGTAGGAGGAAGGCCTTCCCTCTCGGAACTTCCAGATAATTCCGGCTTGCCATGTGCACAGCTCAGGCTGCGTGCTGGCTGCCTGCACAGGAGGGAGCTGGGTTCTGAAGCCCAGTCAGGGCCTAGCACAAGGCAGCTTTAGAAATATGTGGCAAACGAGTAAGTGCATGATCAATGAATAAGCAAAGGAATGAATCAATGCATTCGTGAATTAGTGAACAAGTGTATGAGCAAATGAATGATATTCATGAGAATGTTAATGTGTATCTAGCGCTGATTACATAGCAGGCATTGAGCCAAGCACCTCACTCCCACTATCTCTAACCTACCCCACGAGACTCTGCAGTCTCCCCCATTTTAACTGTGGGAAAGTGAGGCTCAGTTAGGTTAGTAATTTCCCAGGATCACCCAACTGGCAAGTGATGGAATTGGAACCGGGGCTCCAGCTGACTCCCAAAGCCACGCCCTTGAATAAATGAATGAATGAATGAATGAATGAATGAATGGAAGAGTGAGAACCAGAGGGAGGAGACGAGTAAGGAAGGAATGCAGCGGGAAGGCATGCCCAGAGACACACCTACCGAGGCTTGGGGCAGAACCTTCCCCCAGACACAAGGCAAAAAAGCCTGGTATCTTCTTGGCTAGGGGTGAGACACAGCTGAGGACAGAAACTTCCACCCATCATCAGTTTTCAGGTTACAGGGGCTGCCAGACCGTCTGTGCAGCAGCCTCCTAAACCAGGCAGAGATTGCAGCCAGGTGCACGAGTTCTGCTCCTGCAGGAGCGCCAAGGCAGAGCCAGGAAGCTGGCCCACTTCTACCTGACAGGTGGCAACAGGCAGACCCAGGGCCAAATCACGGCAGGTCCTAGCCTCGGCAACTGGCCAGGCGCAAGATCGCACCTTGGTGATGGTGGGTTATTAATACTCCTCCCACCTAGATGCGTTCACAGACCTCTTACCAGGGGGAAGGCTGCTGCAACAAAAGGAAGCGCAGTCCTAGATTCCGCTGCACGGTCAGCTCCTCTGGCGGCATGTCATCTCTAACCCCGTGGGACTGAGAAATGACAGGGTTCCGCAGCCCCCAAATGAACCTGTCCTTCCTCCGCATTCCTAACCTCAGTCCTTAGCTGCTGCAAAACAGAGAGGCATGAGTCAGACTGCCATTCCAAACCTGTCTCCGTGTCACCCAGGAAGTCACTAGAAAAGCATGATGGGAAACCAACAGCATAAAGCGGACACCTTGCAATGTGGCAACCACCTTCCTTCCCCAGCTGGGGTCCCACAAAGACCCTGAGCCTCAGAGAAAAGACAGTCAGGCTGTCTTTTCTGCTGCCTGCACAAAATTCTGCCCACGTGGTCACTTTCCATCCCTGCAGCTACTGTGACCCAGATTCACTTTCAGAGGGCTGGGGCTGAGCTGGTGGTGTGTAGCTACAATTCATTCTGCCCCACTTTCATGGGACTCTCCTGCTACTGAAACCAAGCTCCGGGACAGGATCAGAGACTCCCGAGGATACCGCCAGGAAGAAGCAGAGAAGCTAGGAAGGAAGAGGAGCCTCCCCGGGTGCAAAGGTCCAAGAGCTTGGGGCAAGTAAGACTGGCAGCTCTGACATAAGGGTTGCCAGCGGAATTGTTTTTAGGGCTCCCTTTCCTGTCCCTGCTTTCCTTTCTTCCCAACGTGGCTTGGCCAAAGAAAAACCGTTTCCACTCTCCCTCTGACAAAGCCCTAGCGTGAACAAAAGAAATGAATGGAATTAAGAGGCCCAGGGCCCCTCCCTTGCTCATCTGGGAAACTGCTACCTTCCTGGAGCCTCCATTGACTCTTCTAGTGGCCCGGAGAACTCACAAGAAATGACACGCCAAGTACAGTAACGGGCATGTTAACCAGTGTCGTCTAACACGTTCCGACTCTCACTCAATGATCATTCAAAGCAGATGCCATCATCTCCCTTTTACAGATAAGGAACCAGGTTCTAAAAAGTGAAGTCATTCGCCCAAGTTATCTGACTCGAGGTCCACTTGTCTCCACTGGGCCTGGCACCTAGCTGGGGCTAAATCCATTTTTTTATGGAACAGATGAATGAACAAGCAAAGAGGCTCCTTCTCAGAGCTTCCATCCTGGAGGAGAGATGCATGGGCAGAGAGAAGCGGGCCCCTTCTTCTGACCAGGCATGTGCTCTCAAAGCCTGGCTCCCCAAAGGGAAGCCCTTGAGAGACTCCAGCAGCGGAGCTGAGCTGAGCTGAGCTCTCAAAGCAGGCCAACCAGCATCAGAGCTGCATCTCACGGCCCTCACTGGGCTTCTCGATTCTAGTAAGCCCATGCTCTCAGAGTGAGATCCTGGGGCAACACCAGGCAGGGTAAGATGGGACTCCTGACTACAGCAACCCTGGGATCTGGTGGTGGAAACAATGAACTTCAATGTAAAATCAACTGAAACAAGGGCTGGGCAGAGATACAATTACTGTCTGACTGGAGGGATCAGGGAAGGCTTCCTGGGGGAGGCCACAGTGGAGATGTTTGGAATGATGATTTCACTAGCACCTGCTGAGGGGCGGGTCGCTTTCTATTGGTTAACTGGGAGGTCAATCCTTAGCCCTGAGTCCCTGTGCTCCCCTGTTTCGCAGTGCACGCAGGAATGTAATTATTTCTTCCCTGCTGTCCTCTCAACAAGACTGAACTTCGTGAGGAAGGGACCACATCTTCAGCCATCTTTGAATATCAATGCCGAGGACAGGGAGGGTCCTGAAGATGTGAGGCTAGATGGATGAATACCCAATTGATAGGTGGATGGGGAATTCCTCCTGCACCCAGGCCAGTCGCAGCCCAAAGGGGATCCCTTCTTCCGGACACTTTACTGCCATCTGCAGGAAATTTGTCATAATCAAGATACAAATCCACAATGACAGAAAGGAGAAATGGCGCCCCCTAGAACTGTAGAGCATGCAACCGTGGGACACTCTGTCCTACACCCGGCATTTTCCCCGGGGGGGCAGGCCCCACAAGCCCCAAGATATACAACCTTCTTTCCTCTCCTGTGGGCTTGTACTCCTTGCGAGACTACCTTCCCCAGTCTCTCCCATTCCTTGTTGCCTCCCATCGGGAGTAAGGGTACCACTAAAACTGGTGGATAACAGAGAGCCAGAGGTCTTCAAAGAGGCAAAGTTTTGGAGATCTTTGTCTCTGCCTTTTTATAGGCCAGGATCTTGAGACCTCTCCCAGAAGTGATCGGGAGGGCTCTCAGGTGAGTCTGGAGACCAGCTTGGCCTTTTAGATTGTCACCTGCAGACGAGCCAGCCTGGCCTGGTTGCCACGCTTTGCCTAAGGAAATGGAAATAGCACCCTCTACCAGGGTGTGACGACAGGCAAGCTGTTTAAATCCTCTGGGCCTCAGATTCTCACACGTGTCCTACCTAAGTCTCAGTTATTGCGAAATCTCTATGCAAACCAAAACACGGATGAACAGAAACAGGCTTTCTTGGTAATGGACTATTGTTCCATTGTAATGGGGCGAGGCTTAAGGAGTTAAGAATAGGGCTGGCCAAGAAGAGAGAGAGCAACTGGCCGGAAAGGATGAGGATGGGAAGAATTGGGTTACAGCACGCTTGGAGCCCCCAGAACCTGTGTGGGCTCTGTAGACTGAGATCAGCAGGTTTCTCAGCCCTGACAAGCCTCTCCGGTCTGACATGTGTGACCAGCAGGGCCCCTCCCCGCACCCCAATCAGACCTCTCAAGCACAGGATGCTGAATGGGGCCAGGGAAGGAGGGAGGTCTCTGCATTTGGTGAGACTGATTCAAACACCCCCATTTGGCTTCACACCCAGACCCATGGGGAGGAGAAAACTGCATGGGCCACAGCTGGCTCCCAGGGCCAGACTGACTTCATTTTCCTCCCAGAATGAGACTTGTAACTTCAGAGAGCCTCTGAGCACCTGGGGTCTCCCAGACATGCCCTTCCCGTACCTCGCAGGAAGCAGTCCCCGAAGAAGCCAGGCTGCCTTTTTAAATAACCCTGGTGGAGCCCCTACCACGCTCCAAAATCACAGCAAGATTTCAGCCGGGCTCCGCAGCAGCCGGCCCGCCTCTTCTCTGCTGCTAACGAAACACGCCCAACTGCAGCACAAGAGTTATTTTTAACCATGACACTCTCCACGTTTTCAGCCTCCCTGGCCCAGCCCCCTCCTCAAGACTGTCATTTGGCAGCATCAGGAGGTAGAGATCAGTGAGGATGCCGGAAACACGACACAGCGCCCGCTGTCCCTCTGCTTAGTTGACCCAGCAGCATCTTCAGGGACATCGCCCGGGGCTGAAGCCTTCTCCACTCTGCTCCACTCCTGTGCTAGACTTGCAATGTTGACCAGCGGGCAAATCACCCTGGGGAGCCCCTCGGAGCAGCCCGGAAGGGGAGATCGTCACAAAGAAACCTAGAAGTATGTCTACGTGGTGGAGGATGGGGCTAGAACAGAGAGCACACAAAGGGAGAAGAAAGCCACCTTCAGGAAAATGAGAGCTTTGTGGGTCCTGAGACCCCTTGGTCGGGGCTCCTCAAGGCTGGAGACAAGTAAAGCCCTCCCAGCATCCTAGAGACAGCTGGGAAACTACGGACTGGCTGATGTCACGGGCCCAAAGTCTTGAGAAGGACCAAAGACCCTTCTCCAAGGGCTTCCTAGCCCACAAAAGGAGTGTAAACTCTCCAGCCTGCCTGCCAGGTCTCCTCCTTGGAAGTTCACCTTCTGCTAAAACCCTCCCCCCAGGACTTGAACCCCCAGAACTCTTTCCCTACCTAGCATCCCTTTACAGCTCACTGCCGGCTCCTGGATCACTCACAATCGGTCACATATTTTCCCCTAAACGCTCCTTGCACTCCTTCCGTCATCTGGGGCTGGCTGATCTCCAACATGCACGAGGCCCCGTGCAAGTAGCGGGGGGCAAACATAGAAGCAAGACACGGTCTGGCGTAGCTAACAGTCTTGAGGGAGTGACAGGTTCCCCGGGGGATAATGGCCGTACTGTACAAGGGAACACAGGGGAGGGAAGAGCATGAATACGAGAGCAGAGGAGGGAGCTCTGGATACCGTTGGGGGTACTGGGGACAGATGAGGCCACACTTGCCCAGTGCCTTGCAGAGAAGAAAGCTAAAGCACGGGAGGTCTGAGCCTGCAAGGGCACAGCTCTAGGGGTCAAGGTAGCTCAACGTGGCAAGGTGCTTAGAGGCGGAGAGAGCAGAAGGTGAAGCTCGAGAGGGGCCTGACCTCAGGGACCTGTAGTCCCCACGCAAGGAAGAGCCAAAGCAGGCTCAGAAGCAGCTGAGTAACACAATCAGGTTCGCATTTTAGAACAAAATACTCTTGTGAGTCACATGGAAGAGGGGCAAAATGACGAGAACAGCAAGACGCAGGTGGGAAGGCCCAGGTGCGAAGGGACAAAGCAGAGGCGAGCCGGGGGCACTAGTTGAGAGACACAAAAGAGGGAGCAGGACAGGCCTTGGTGACAGAATGGAAGCGGGTGATGTCACTGAACTAGCCGCTGGCCCGGCTTTGTCTAGCTTGGCCTCTGCACTCTGGCCGGGCTGCCGGCAGGGACGCTGAGGACAGCCCACAGAGGCGGCTCTGGATGCCCTCCGAGGAAGCAGCAGAGGGATCACTCTGCAACGCTCCCCCCCACCCCTTTCCTGGACCAGAAACGGAGCTGAGAGCTTTCCATACATTATCTCATCTCTTCCTCAAGGCAGCTCTGCATGGGAAGCAGTCTCAAACCGAGGAAAGCGAGGCTCAGCGAGGACAAGAGACTTGCCCAGAACCACACAGCTGGCCGGTGGCGGGACCACTGGCCAGCCCCCGCCTCCCTGACCGGAGCCCTCCCGACCGCAGCCCTGCAGCCCTGCCTGCTCAGCTCAGCTCAGCAGCTTGCAGAGGGGAAGCGGGCACGTCCCACAGCAGCAGGCGGCCCCAGCCCTCCCCGCAGGGAGGGTAAGTGTGTACCACATTTTCAGAAAGCAGTGTGAGTGAAACTGCCCTCTACAAGGACTCACTCCAAGGAAATAACTCGACAGAAGTCAAGTGTTATTATTCATAAAGATGTTCTCTGCAGTACTGTCTATTATGGTAAAAAAAAAAAGTAGAAAATGAGTAGGATTTTTAAAATCATGAAATGTTACACAGCCTTTATAAATGGTAACTCTAAGCCTAAGGTGTAATGTGGAAAATCATTCGGGTATAAGAGTACGTGAAAAAAAGTCAGATCCAGAATGGTACGTAAGCCACAGAGGCAACTGTGTGGGGACAAAGACGGAGAAGGTGCAGAAATGCATCCGGGTCACAAGGCAGAGTCTACTCTCTCGGGTTTTTCTTTAACATTATTCTATCATCTTTCCAGAAGTAACAATGCCAAACTGGACACCAGCTGGCCTGTCAGAGTGCCCTGAGGAGGCCCCCTGCACGACTCGCCCGCAGCCCCTGCACACGGGCCCGGGGTCGCCTTGCCTCCCGCCACCCGGCTCTCTCGGGCCTCTCTTACCAGCGACTCTGACCACGGCCCGCTCCGCAGGGTCCAGCACCGAGTCCTGGCTCTTCCGCTTCTTCTGCTCATGCAGTGGCAGGTTCCAGGGTAGGGTGTCCCCTGGGGGACATGGGGACAGGCTCCCTGACCTCTCGCTCCTGTAAGACCGCTCGCTCCGGCAGGACCGCTCGCTCCGGCAGGACCGCTCGCTGAGCGTTTCTTCATCTGAGGAAGACATTGCCCAGGCGGGGGCCGCCACGGGAGGGCCTGGGAGCCCAGGGACAGGTGATCTGGGGGAGAGAGGAGCGCACATGAGCAGGCGAAGGGGTCGGTCCCATAAGGCACACTGGGGGCTTGGGAAGAAGGTGCTAGTCCTAGATCTGCCACTGACTTGACCTCTTCCCCTCTCCGGATCTCAGTTTCTTCATCTGGAAAATGGGATGACGATAATGCAGGGCAAAACGAATTCACGGGGCTTGAGAGAAATCCCAGGAGGTAGTGTGTGCGAAGATATTCATAAATCTGAAAATACTCAGGGCGCCTGGGTGGCTCAGTTTGTTGAACGTCTGACTCTTGGTTTCGGCTCCGGTCATAATCTCAGTCGTGGGGTCCAGCCCCTCGTCAGGCTCTGCGCTCAGCAGGGAGGGGAGCCTGCTGGAGAGTCTCTCTTGCCCTCTCCCTCCGCTCCTCCCCGCACGCTTTCTCTCTCAAAATAAATAAATAAAGATCTTATCAATAAATAAATCTGAAAATACTCTGTAAAAGTTAAGCTCCTATTCCTAGTAACCGCTATTCTCTTTAGTTGGTACATTCAGAGCTTCCACAGATTGTAAGACATGGATTCAAGCTCTGCCCTGGGGAAGCCATTTGACCCCTGAGCCTCAGCATCCCCATCTATAAAATGGGGGTGACGATAGCACCTACACCTCCCAGGGTTGTTTGCAAGGTTGAAAGGAGATCCTGCGGGGAAAGCGCTGAACAGGGCACAGTCTCTCGTGAGCACTTAACAGACAGCATCTACTGCTACATTTCTGTTCAGCCTACCTCCCAGGAATGTTGTAAGGATAAAATGGGGCAGCAGATGGGAAGTATTTTCAAAAAGCTAAAGCACGATCTCACTGGCAGGCCTGAAACAAAGCATGAGCTAGACTAGACAGAAATTCTACATTTCTCCCATTCCATCTCTGGCCAGTCTATGGGGAAAAGTACTGAACTTGAAGTAAGACCGACCCGCGTATCAACTCTGGTCTGGCCACTTTACAACTGGTGTGGACTGGGGCAAGCCACTTCACCTCTCTGGGGCTCAGTTTCCTCATCAGCAAAATGGGCACAATATTTCACCTTAGAGGATGTTTTAGGAACATAGTGAAATGCAAATATAAAACTGGCTGGAACCACACAGGGCACACACAGTGGGTGTTGGATAAAATGTCCATTTGCTTATTCCAAGGGTTGTTATGGGAATAAGTGGCACCGCATGGGGGTGGGGAGGTGGTACAGAAAGTCAGTTTTTCTGGTCAGTTTAGCTAGTGGAGAGATCTGAATGGAAACACAACCACTCTGGGGCCAGCTGGGCTCCACCAGCCAGACTGGGCAGCCATCCCTCAACCAGGCCAAGTTCCCTTCCCCGAACCATCTGCCGCACCTGGCCCACCACCCCAGCGGCCTCATCAGAGCCCGGATGGTGCATGCCTTCAGCTACCGGCCTCACTGCAGGCCCCAGATCCAGCTCAACTAAGCAGCTCTCACTTTGGCTCTATGTGGGCGGGAGACGCGCAGCTTTCCTTTATGGGGAATCCCTGCACCTAGGTCTGTGTGGAGACCGTGAGGCGGCCGAAAGGGCCGGACACCATGGGTCTCTGGGCACAACTCCTCCCAGATTCTGGGAACCTCAGCCTGGAGGCAGCAAGGGCCAAGGACGGGCTCCTGGGTCATTGGCAGATCCCCACCAGAAGCACAGAATGTGAAGAGATAACAAAAGAAACATCAAACGGTTGCAGGAGGCCTCGGGGCAGCCACCGGCAGGGAGAACAGCCCTTCCAGGGCACCCCCTGTGCCGGAAGCATTTGGGCCCTCTTCCCATGGAACATCAAGAAGGAATCCAGCCACAGAAGGCAGAAAGGAAAGGACCCAGGTTCTGGCACAGCTCTGCCTTTTATCCTAGCATTTGCCCCCTCCCCGCAATTATTTCTGGTGCCCCCCCCCAACCAGGTCGGGTGCCGAGGCCACTGCCCCCGCCTCGGGGGAAATTCAGGCCGGGCTTCCTTCCCCAGCGTCAGCCGAGGCCAGGAAAACGCCCCTCCTCTCAGACCACCTGCTTCAAGCCAGAACCGCCCATTCCTCCCCAAGACGCCCATTTACTACAAAGGCCGGCACGTCCCCGGCCTCCTGCCGGGGAGACCGTCCCTCCCCGGCTCCACTCGGGTCAGTCAGCCTACCCTCGCAAACACCTGTTTGACCTCGGGGCTCTCGCCCCATCCCTCGGCCACCTGAGTCACTCCATCAGCCCCCGAGTCACCCGGAGCGCGCGCCAACGCCCCCAACCCACTCCCAAGGCCGCAGGCCGGGTGCGCCACGGGCACCTCACCTGGCGCTCGCCCGCGGCGGCCCTCCCGCCCCCGGCCCCCACTCCTGCCCCGCGGTGGGGGAGGGGCGGGCCCGCGAGCCCGGGGCCCCGCGGGTGGGTCCGCGTGCCCGCCGCGCGCGGCTGACAAAGAGCGGGGCCGCGCCATGCGGACGCGCGACCGGGAGCGGAGCCGGCGCCAAGGCCCGCGGCGGAGACCTGGAGCCGGGAAGCGTCCTCCCGCGTCCGGCCCTGGCGGCTCCCGCAGCTGTCTCGCCCGTCCCGGGAGGGCTCGGCGTCCCATGTTCCCGGCGAACACGCCTCCCTCTGGCCTGGGCAGCGCCCGCCGCGGGAGGACCCCCGCCCCACGCACTCGGGACTCCCCCGCCCGGGCCGCTGGGGCTGCAGGTGCGAGGCCCCGGCGGCCGCGATGCCCACGCCTGTCAACCCGCCTCCCCGCCGCCGCCGGCCGCGCGGACTCGGGCGCGGCCGCTCCGCGCCATCCAGCACCGCGCCCCGCCGCCGCCGCGCACCCCGAGGACAGCCAGGGAGCCCGCAGCCAGCCCCGCGCCCCGCGCCTTACCCTGGGAGCGGGAGCAGGGGAGACCAGCCGGCGGCAGCAGCAAAGGCGGCGGCGGCGGCGGGGCGCGCCCCAGACTGGAGCGCAGCGGAGCCGAGGGGAGCGGCTCCCACAATGGCCGAGCTCGCGGCGCGGAGCCCCCCGCCCCCCGCGCCCTAGCGGCAGCGGCTGAAGCGGAGCCGGCGCAGCCGCCCAACCCGCTCCCCCCACCCCCGGCGCCGACGCCGCCCCCCGCCCCCCGATACGCGCTCCCCCCGCCCCGCACCCCACCCGCGGCCGCTGCCTCGCTACCCGCGGGTTCCTGCCCGGCGGCAGCCCGGCGCCCCCTCCGCACTTCCCCCCGAGTCTTCTCGCTGCCCCCGGGCCCTCTGGGTCCCTCCCCCCGCAACTCCTCCCGCCCGGCCGCTGGGTCCCCGGGCCAACTCACACCCCCACATTCCCCGCCCTGCGCTCCCGCGCCCTCTCCGCCCCGGCCCCGCGGCCGCTCGCTGACCCGGGCCTGGCTCATCCGCCCGCCCCTTTGAGGCTCCTCACCGCCGGTCCCC
>JAPYYJ010004176.1:0-10711 GCA_028533885.1 Nasua narica
CAGGAAATCGGTGGGGGAGATGAACCGGGAGAGACTGTGGACTCTGAGCAACAAACTGAGGGCTTTGGAGGGGTGGGGGTTGGGGGTTGGGCAAGCTCCATGGTGGGTATTGAGGAGGGCACGTATTGCATGGAGCACGGGGTGTGGTGCATGAGCAATTAATCTTGTAACACTGAAAAAGTAAAATAAAAGTATTTGAAAGGAAAAAAAATTAAAAAAAATAAAATACTCAAAACGTGGGGCTCCTGGGTGGCCCAGTGGGTTAAGCGTCGTACTCTTTGTTTCAGCTGAGGTTGTGATCTCAGCATTGTGAGATTGAGCCCTGTGCTTAAGATTCTCTTTCCCTCTCCCTCTTTCCTCATCTCTAACATAAATAAGTAAGTCTTTTAAAATAAATAAATAAATAAATAAATAAATAAAATCTTAAAAAAAAAAAAGATGAAGGTATTTGTTTTACGTACATATGTAGGCTCCATGCCCAGTGTGGAGCCCCATGCAAGGCTTGAACTCACAACTCTGAGATCAAGACCTGAGCTTAGATCAAGAGTCAGATGCTGAACTGAGTCAGTCACCCAGGCACCTCAAGATGGACTTTATTGAAACTTGAATGGGTTCCACATGAGCCCTTAGCCAAGTTCCTTAACCTCCCTTCCAGTTTCCTCACCTGAAAAATTCAGAGTATTGTGAGCACTAAGAACAATGTAAGTCAAAGTGCCTGAATAGAGCAGGGGTTTAATCAGTAATTGCTATTATTTTTGGGTTCTGGGAAATTAAGGTACTGAGGGAAAGTACATTAAACTGAGCATTTTTTCTGAAATACATAATTCTAACATCAAAGTGTGTGTCTCTCAAACATGATGTCATAGATAGAAGTTGTACAACACTTCCCCTCCAATCCTTGTAAGGATGGTGGAATCCCTTAATAGGACCTCTCTTTATTTTTCTGCATTATCTTTTATTATTCTGTTAAATTGTATTATATGTTGCATTGCTAAACACATTAATACCATTATACTTAGTATCATATTTTGGGGATAAAAATGGAGGATATAAATGCTCTCGTTGCTCATCAATTATCACATTGCCTGTGATTTGCTTCCAAATGATTTTAAACAATTTTCTGAAATTGTTTCTAAAATAAAACAACAACAGGGGTGCGTAAGTGGCACAGTCGTTTAGGTGTCTGACTCTTGGTTTCAGCTTGGGTTGTGATCTCATGGTCATGAGATCGAGTCCCACGTCAGGCTCCGTGCTCAGCAGGGAGTCACCTCGAGATTCTCCCTCTCCCTCTGCCCCTCTCCCTCCTCTTTCTCTCTCCCTCTCTCTCTCAAATAAATCAATAAATCTTAAAAAAATGAAATAAAGTAAAATAACAAAATAAAATAACGCACATGAAAACTGTAGACCCTGCTTGTTTTATTTTTGCCTAAAAATATACTTTAAGATATTTAGCATATTAGAGTTTCGTTCGGTTGCAGTAGTCACTAACTGTGCAAATGAAACCACGTAGCCTTGAAGAAATGCAGCATGGACCTTCCTGGTGTTCCCACCTCAGATCCTGACTGTGGAGTCTACTCCCTTCACACAGAGACTACTCCTTCAAGAAATGTAGAAGAGGGACTTTAGTTCAGGTTACAGGGCAAGAATTGTGGCAGGCAGGGAAGGAAGGTTTCCAGAGACTACATTGATTTTACTTGTCCTAGGCCCAGGAATTTAAACTTCCTCTGAGCTAAAGAAAGATGTTTTGTTTCTTCGTGGTTTTGTTTGTTTGCTTGTTTTTGTTTTTTGTTTTTGTGTTACCTTTGTATTTAATTTTTTTTAAAGATTTTATTTACTTATTTGAGAGCAAGAGAGAGAGCTCAGGCCAGGGGAGGGAAGGACAGAGGGAGAAATAGACTCCCCGATGAGCAGAGAGCCCGACAACATGGGACTTGATCCCAGGACCCTAGGATCATGAGCTGAGCTAAGAGGCAGATGCTTAACTGACTGAGCCACCCAGATGCCCCCTTAATGTATTTTTAAACTTACTGTTAATTAGCAGAG
Organism: Nasua narica; assembly: GCA_028533885.1. NCBI lineage: Eukaryota > Metazoa > Chordata > Mammalia > Carnivora > Procyonidae > Nasua > Nasua narica. The sequence continues at coordinate 2,044 of JAPYYJ010004176.1, forward strand.
TGTCCTCATTGTTCCCTACAGTCTATACTCCTCCTGCCCTTGGCATACACACACCACAGTTCCAGAGGCCTGTAGGTTCTCTGTGCTGATGGTTCCTTTGTTTATTGAGTGAATATTTATTAAACATTTAGTATATGGTGCCAGGTGTAGTCAAGGAATTATAATAAAACAGGCAGAGCGAAGAAAGCACCAAAGTATCAGACCTTGTGCATCTAAGAGTTTCTGGGCCTAAATTTAAAGCAGTCACTATAGGAAGCTTTGCAGTTTTATCAATGGTTTTCCCAGTGGGACCTCTCTTCCGGAACTGTATTCCTAGGCCAATGCATGTGTAGATGTGTATATAATTTTGGTTTTTTATATATGTAATACATGCATTCTGTTATGTTTACAAAACATGTAATTTCTATTATATGGAAAATAGGTGATTTCCAGGATATATGTATATGTTTAATTTTATAGAATTACTTTCTTTACTAATACTGTGGTGGAAACAACTGAGACTCTGAAACAAAACAAGCACTTTCAGAAAGTTATTAACTCTTCCAAGGCTCAGTGTTACCACCTATAAGACCAGATTGACAATGGAAAACCATATGGTCATGAGGATTTGTTTATTTAATTCATCCAAAATTGTATCTGTGACATTGAACACCTATCTTACTTGGCAAAAATCTAACTCGACATTCAAAAAATTAAGCCTTGATCATACTGCTTTTTTTATGTCTTTTTAAAAAATTAACATATATTATTTGTTTCAGGGGTACAGGTCTGTGATTCATTAGTCTTGAATAATGCACAGCACTCACTGTAGTACAAACCCTCCCCAATGTCCATCATCCAGATACCCCATTCCTCCCACCCCCCTCCCCTCCAGCAACCCTCAGTTTGTTTCCTGAGATTAAGAGTCTCTTATGGTTTGTCTCCCTCTCTGGTTTCTTATTTCATTTTTTCCCTCCCTTCCCCTATGATCCTCTGTCTTGTTTCTCAAATTCTTCACATCAATGAAATCATATAATTGTCTTTCTCTGATTGACTTATTTCACTTAGCATAATACCCTCTAGTTCCATCTACATCGTTGCAAATGGCAAGGTTTTGTTTTTTGATGACTGCATAATACTCCATTGTGTACATATATTTGTGTGTGTGTGTGTGTGTGTGTATACCACATCTTAATCCATTCATCTGCTTTCTAATCAGATATACTTTCTCTATCACATAGAATTTGTATGCATTTACACAGAAGCATGCAGTGATGAGCAAAAGTATATCAAAGTATTCAGCACATGTGGTTTCTTGTTTTTGCCTTTCATTTTTCCATTTCAAAATACAACGCATTTCCAAAGACAATTTCTAAAGGGCCAAATGTCCAGAGTTCTTTAGGCAAGCGCCTAGTCTTTGCTTCACCAATGCGTGCTTCCCATAATGTAGGGTCAGATGATTGTGGTGAGTTCAATTTTGGGGCCATCTTTCGAAGATCACCAGAATGCAGAGGCCCCTCTTACCTCAGGGCACACATTCATGGGACACTCTGTCCCCGGGCTTTGGAGTAAAAACATGAGCTGCCTTAGCTCTGAGTTTCAGTGCCAAGGTCAAGCAATGCCCAGGAGCCACTGTTTGATCTAGGGCATGACAGGAAAGAAGGGAATGAAAAGAAAAATGAGAAAAGAGACCAACTTTTTTTTTTCACTGACTTACATTTTTTAAAATTTTAATTCCATAGTAGTTAACATATAGTGTTATATTAGTTTCAGGTGTACAATATAGTGAATCACAGTTCCATATATTACCCAATGCTCATCAAGGTAAGTTTAATAATTCAGTTTAATTAATTCTAAGTTTAATTAATCACCTTCACCTATTTCAGCCATCTCCCCACCCAACTCCCCTTTGGTAACCATGTGTTTGTTCTCCATAGTTAAGAGTCAGTTTTTTGGTTTGTCTTTCTCTTTCTTATTTTTTTCCTTTGCTGAATTGTTTCATTTCTAAATTCCACATGTGAGTGAAATAATGCCGTATTTGTCTTTCTCTGACTTATTTTGCTTAGTATTATATTCTCTAGCTCCAATCATGTTGTTGCAAATGGTAAGATTTCATTCTTTTTCATGGCTGAATAATATTTCATTGCATATACATACCACTCTTCTTTATCCATTCTTCAATCGATGGACAGTGGGGATGATTTCATATCTTAGCTATTGTACATAATGCTACTATAAACATAAGGATACATGTGTCCCTCTGAATTAGTGTTTTTGTATTCTTTGGGTAAATACCCAGTATCCCAGTAATGGGATTACTGGATAGTTCTATTTTTAACTTCTTGAGGAACCTCCATACTGTTTTCCACAATAGTGGAAATACTGTTTTCCACAACAGTGCACCAGTTTGTATTCCCACCAACAGTGTAAGAGGGTTCCCCTTTCCCCACATCCTCGCCAACACCTGTTGTTTCTTGTGTTCTTAATTTTAGCCATTCTGACAGTTGTGAGGTGATATCTCATCATAGTTTTGATTTGCATTTCTCTGATGGTTAAGTGGTGACGATGAACATCTTTTCATGTGTCTGTTGGCCATATGGATGTCTTTTTTGGGGAAATGTCTGTTTCTGTCTTCTGCCATTTTTAAATTGGATTATTGGGTTTTGAGTGTTCAGTCGTATATGTTCTTTACATATATGGGGTCTTAACTCTTTGACAGACATGTCATTTGCAAATATTTTCTCTCATTCCATAGGTTACCTTTTGTTGTTGATTGTTTCCTTCACTGTGTAGAAACTTTTTATTTTGATGTAGTCCCAATAGTTTATTTTTGCTTTTGTTTTCCTTGCCTCTAGAGACATATCTAGAAAGATGTTGCTATGACCAGTGTCAGAAAACTTACAGCCTGTGCTCTCCGGTACAATTTTTATCCATGTTGAGTTTATTTTTGTGTATGGTGAAAGAAAGTGGCCAGTTTCATTCTTTTACATGTAGCTGTCCAGTTTTCCCAACATAGTTGTTGAAGAGACTTTTTCCCATTGCGTATTCTTTCCTCCTTTGTCAAAGATTAATTGACCATATTATTGTGGGTTTATTTCTGGGTTTTCTATTCTGTTCCGTTGATCTATGTGTCTATTTTTGTACCAGTACCATACTGTTTTGATTACTACAACTTACAATATAACTTACTGCAGTTACAATATAACTCAAAGTCTAGAACTGTGATATCTGCTGTTTCGTTTTTCTTTTTCAAGATTGTCTTGGCTATTCACGATCTTTTGTGGTTCCATACAAGTGTTAGGATTGTTTGTTCTAGCTCTATGAAAAATGCTGTTCATATTTTGATAGATTGCATTAAATGTGTAGACTGCTTTGGGTTATATAGACATTTTAACAATATTTGTTTTTCCAATCCATGAGCATGGAATGTCTTTCCATTTCTTTGTGTCATCTTCAACTTCTTTCATCAGTGTTTTATAGTTCTCATAGTACAGATCTCTCACCATGTTGGTCAAGTTTATTCCTAGGTGTTTTATTGTTTTTGGTGCAATTGTAGATGGGATTGGTTTTTTCTCTTTCTGCTGCTTCAATATTAGTGTATAGAAATGCAATAGATGTCTATATATTGATTTTGTATCCTGCAACCTGACTGAATTCATTTATCAGTTCTAGTAGTTTTTTGGTGGAGTCCTGAGGGTTTCTATATATAGTACCATGTCATCTTCAAATAATGAAAATTTTAATTCTTCCTTACTGCTTTGGAGAAGATAGTAAGATTTTAAATAAAAATATTTTATTGGAAAGATAAGTCTGGTCAAACCTTATTACACCTAACTTTAAAAATCCCCCATAATTCTGACACCTTAGCAGAACTTAGCATTGTGCATATGATCTTTCTCGTGTATGCTTTTTAGAGTTGTAATAATAGTGCACATATCATTTTTTACTCTACTATTTTCATTTAAAGTATTGCTTATAAATATGTTCCTTATTCATCAGTCTCATTATACTTTAAACTCTAACATGATAGTTTCATGTTGTGTTATACCCATAAGGTGTTAAATTATTAATATAAAGGTCCTCTAATTTTAGCAAGTAGAATGAAGCAGGGAGTTAAGTGATTTGATTTTTACCACTTCTTCCTGTCTCCAAGAAACTCTTGGTAAATGAAAACAGTGCAAATAAAACAACAAAAAACAACAACAAGAAACCAACTGTCCTAGACAATGAACCAACTGGGGGGGGGGGGCAAAAACACATTTATCATTAAGTGCAGGTTTTAGATGAAAACCCAGTAAGTTTTTCAAGCTAGGGAAGAACAGTAGGAAAGCACTTTCTGAAACTATACCAAATTAGTCAATTCAAGAAAATTTTATCGTACTTATTGGTACAATTGCCTCTCTTCTCTCCCTGACCAAGAAAAAAAAATTAAGATTAGATCCATTTAGGCATGAACCATTTACTAAACCAAAATCACTTAAATCCAGAAGTAACCTTATTATTCTAACAATATGTTTTAATACACCACTATATCCATTATAGTAGAAATCAATTCTTTTAGGCTCCTCCTCAATGAATGGGGGAGGGGTGCTTGGGGAAAGAATATAATTGCAGGTACACAAAACACATGTGTAAATAAGATATGTTCTGTCTTCCTATCTTGACAAAGATGCCGTCACAAAGCTCTTGACATCCACGTTTGAACTTAGAGTTCTTGCAGTTCTGTGTCAGAATGTGGTGGGGAGAACAGCCCCATCCCCAGCCCAATTGCCCATCCCTGGCTTAATCATAAACCTTCAAGGGCCTCAAGCACACTTAGGTGAACATCCAATCCTTGTGGCCATGTTCTGTCCATACCACCACATCAGCCACTTATCAGACGTCCAGTTTTTTTTGTTTTGTTTTGTTTTTGTTACTGTTTTCCAGCTTTCTGAAGATATGTTTAACAAATAACATTGTGTCCGTTTAAGGTGTACAATGAGATGTTTTGCTACATGTTATCTTTTGTGACATGATCACCACAATAAGATTAACACATCCATCACTTCACATAGTTACTTTTTTTCATTGACATGTAATGTACTAGTTTCAGGTGTACAATATAATGATTCAATATTTGCATATATTGTGAAATGGTCACCACAGTAAATCTAGTTAATACCCATCCATCAGGACACATAGTTACAATTTTTTTCTTGTGATGAGAACTTTTGAGATGTATACTCTTCAGGCATGCAGTTTTGCCCAACAGCAGAGCTGTCTTATGTTAGCAGCATGAAGAGGAGACCCTTGCAGGTCCTGATGAGATTCAGGAATCCTGGATCCCCAGATGTGGTCCAGGAGGAGAAGAGGGTGACATGGGCTCTTCTGGGGCAGAGCAAGGCATTCTAAAGCACAAGGTCCAGAGCAGGGTTCTCCTGAATGAGCTTATGTCCTCTGTATATCTGGTGTTTAAAAATATTAGCAGATCTTAAAGTCAAATTTAAATCAAGGCCTAAAAGAAAATATAAGTGAACATACAATGTATCTATTAACCTAACACCTTTTTTCTTCTTGAAAAAATTCAGCTGAAACACCAAATAAGAAAGCCTTTGGGTCAACCATTCTTTTAGACCCGAGAGGGTCATTTCTGAAGACATTTCCTTTCATTTCTCTGCAGTGAATTTATCTTGATTGTACCCGTTATCTCTTCATTCTTAAGCCAACAGGGAAGGGCACATACCAAGAGTGTTTCTCAGTATCTCCATTTTCCAGAGCAACAGTTTGCTGTCCCTAAAGACCCCACGTGCAATGGCTGATTTCACACTGACCTTGGCTGGTAGTCTGACATCCATTCACCAGAACCCATGTACGTTTTTATAGATAGAAACTGAACAGATGGAGAAGTTGGCTCCAAGGAACACACTTATGATGACTGAAAATGTTCCTCCTCTTTCCAAGTTGGTTCCCCAACCATGGGAGTGGGTTGAGCCAAGCAGAAGGTCCTAGTGACTCACAAGCTTCCAGAGAAGAAATCCACATATAGCAACCACGAAGGTCACATTTTCCTCCAACTGCTGGAGCATTACATTCTTTAGATAGGTGTAGGGGGATTGTGTTGCTAAGCACCAGGCAAAGACTGGGTAGCACATCTCTTTCGACATGTGCCTAAGTGGCGCCAGGCACGCACACAGAATTCTGTGGTGATGTGGCAGACGGTGAGGGATGGCATGAGAGCCTTTGGTGCCTTGCACCTGTGGAGACTGTCTACTGCTGACTGGGTAGGTGATGCGTGAAACTGCACAACCTCTTATTTGTTATGTATCATCCATAACTGTACATTCTATTATTATCCATGGTGGGTAAGCGTCACCTGCTATGAGGCCACAAGAAGTGTGGCCCAGCTGGGGCTGTGGCTGGCATCCAGGAGGAGGAAGGAGCAGTTCTAGGTGGGCACAGTGGATGGTAGACCCCGAGCTTGGCTGTAGGAGCTAAGTGAGGTTCTGGGGTGGGACCATTGGGGTTAACCTCAGATAAGTCATGCTGTTGTCTCACGTGTTTTCCACAGTTGCTTCTTTACCCAGACCACATCTGCAGCTTATGCCAACTACCATTTGAACCTCTCCTGTCCAGAAAATAGTCATGATTTGTGTGGTCAGAGGTGAATTTAGAGTTCTGAAATGCACTTGAAAACAACCATATCAGTGATGAATCAATAGCTTATTAACTAGAAACACTTACCATCTCTCAGCGGCGGATGAGTTGGGTCCTCTGGCTCAGGACTTCTCACAAGGCCTGGACTGGAGTCACCCCACAGCTCGGCGGCAGGCACCCGGCTTCCACGTGCACCCACCTGGCTGTGGCACGGCTCAGCTCATCACGAGCTATTGGCCAGAAGCCTCCCTCGGTTCCCTGCCTGTGGCCTCTCGTGGGGCAGCTCACAACATGGCAGCTGGTATCCCTTCCGGCGAGCAAGGGGAAGAGCAAGATGGCAAGACAGAAGGAGCTTCAGTCTTTTTGTAACCTAATATCAGGAATGATATCCTGCCGCTTTTGCCATATTATGTTCATTAGAAGTGAGTCTCTAGTTCTTGTCTGCACTCAAGGGAGGGGACGACACAGGACCTGCATACCAGGAAGAGAGGCTCCCTGGACGCCATCCTAGAAACCGCCCACCCTTACAACTTTGCTTTCTGACCATACTGGATTATAATACCTTTTCAAGTAGAAGGGCTTTAAAAATTGCTCAATTCACCACATCCCCGTCAGAAACCCAATGTGTGTTGCCCAGCCATAGAATATGGAGACAAAGATAACACTGGTGCCAGGCACTTTTGTAGCCAACAACCTTATTATCCTGCCCCTAGTGTTCCACGCTTTCTTCCCTAGAGTGCAACCAGCTGTCCTCTGAGTTCTGCTACAGGAGTCAAAGAAATGCTCTTGGTTATCACTAGACTCATAAAATGACATGGTTAAAAATGAGCATTCATTCTCGCCCGGCCTGACTCCTTCATTGCTCTGTGTGGAAACAGACCTGGAGGAAATCACCCCAGACACACACAGCTCTGTCCTGGCAGAGCTGGGCCCCTGTTAGGTTCCAGGGAACTGCGCTTGGGGGTTAGGGCAGGCCCATGGCGCAGTGTCCCCAGGCAGGCCTGAAGCCTGGAAGGAAAGTTAGGAAAGCAAATAAAAGGAAAGAAGGAAAAAGGGGAAGAGGAAAAGAGCGGGAGAATTCTGAGGAAGAGAAGCAGGACTGTGGAGGGGGAAAGGAGAAAGGCTGGATGCATGTTCACTGCTGGTACCACTGGGGGGCTCCGTGAGTTTCTGACATCCCTGCTTCCATGCAGTGAAATTCGGAAGCGTCCATCAACACAAACTTTTAGTGTGCTGTCACTGCAGGCAGCAGTGGCTACGACTGGGGACTTGGGGGCCAGAGTGCACCAGCTCGAGTCCCAGCTCGGCCCCTAGCTGTGTGGCCTCTGCAGGTTACTGACCCCTTCCTCATCTTCTAAAATCCCACTGCCTGGGATGGCTGCAGGATTAAGTGAGTTAATAAACGTAAAGTGCTTACAATAGTGTTGGGCAAATGGAAAATTCTATTATTTTCCAGTGGTGAAGAAAAACAGACATATTTTCATTCCTCACCCCATTGGAGGATGGAGCAAAGTGGGAGACAGAGAGTAGAAGTGTGAGAAAGAGGGCTGCATAAGTCTTAGGGATGGATTCAGGGATGGCAGTTAAGGTAAGGCGGTGTGCTGTGCATATCCCTGGTAACACAGGGCCAAATCAGAATGCCTCATGCATCGCCAAGCAAATCGAATGGGTAGTCCTTTAGCCCACTCAGGCATCCTTCTAATCCTTTTTCACATCAGTCCTCGTTCCCCTTCCTGCTTTCTTCATTTCAGCTCCTCATGTAGCAGCTGTTCGGTTCTCCCTGTCGCTCATCCTCTCAGGGGACTAATCCCCAGCAATGGAGGGCTGCAAGGCAGCTGAAGTAATATGCTGGAAATTAAAGCTATATACTAATTTTGGGGGCGCCTGGGTGGTTCAGTCCGTTAAGCATCTGACTCTTGATTTCAGCTTAGGTCATGATGTCAGGGTTCTGAGATCAAGCCCCGTGTCCAGCTCCAAGCCAGGTGTGGAGTCTGCTTAAGATTCTTTGTCTTCCTCTGCCCCTCCCCCATCTCGTGCTTCCCCCCCCCAAAAAAAA
>JAPYYJ010004177.1:0-10710 GCA_028533885.1 Nasua narica
TTGAGTGTTCCCACTTTGCTTTTACCTCTCTACTGCTGTCTTCTGCTCTCAGAGAGATCCCAGAGTGAGAAATCTTTCTCCTCAGGGTGATTTCATGGGTGTTCAGCGTGTTCTGGTAGATTTCCAGCTCACTTTTGGGGACCGGTTGCTGCAGGATCTCCTACTTCTCCGCCATCTTGCCCCCCTCCTTTTTTTAAAAGCTTTTTTAAATATATTTAATTTTATCCCTTATCCTTAAAATTTGCTACAGTTTGTATTTCTTAGTGAGAAGCTTAATATGTAAAGGTTATGGATGCTTAAGTTCTATCTATTGTGTAGTCCATTCTGTATAATGTGTAGCCTTCACTGTATAATAATAATGTATATGTTGAACATTTACATTTCCTTTGACATTTGTCTTTCTGGGGTATTATGAAAAAGAGAGATCAGTCCAACTTATAAAGTTAGCTAATATGAAAACAAGGTTAAAAACAGTGTTTAACTTTGCTCAAAATTACCTCTTGACCCAGATTTAATACTAGCCACAATCTCTTCTTTTCTAAACATGATCCCATCTTTCAGAGGGGAGGAACAGCATTCTTGGAACATGATTGTAATAATATTGATAGTAATGAGCTTTAATACAGTAGACCTATTTATCTAGGAAAGAGCTTAATGAAATGATGGCTTTGGAAAGTTTAACTGAAAAGGATTTCAGTCATAAAAACTAAACAACTAATTTAAAGGAATAAAAGACAAAAAAAAAAAAAAAGATTGAGGATTAGGTTTCACATGCAAAGTGAAAAAAAAAAAAAAAGATCATCTTGGTTAAACTAGGTTTGCCAAAGGAAAACAAGAAAGTTTTCTTATTTCCATGCAGGAAAAGGAAGCAAGAAGCTTCTTGCATAATAATGTTGTATTCCAAAAATGTGCATATATGTTCAGCTATTTAGAACTAAGTAGCAAAAATTTTCCTGTGTTTTATTTCATTAATGGAGTTATAATAGACATACAAGAAACTGCACATATTTAAAGTATTTTGATGAGTTTTGATATACACGTACACACACACACACACACACACACACACACACACGAAACATTCACCACAATCAAGGTAATAAAACACAGCACATATCCCAACTATCATCTCTAATTCTTCCTGATTCCTGCTCTATTTTGTTATACTGTGGTAAGAATATTTAATGTGAGATCTACCATCTTATATTTTTTAGGTGCATAATACAATATCGTTAACTATTGGTACAATGCTGTACAGCAGATCTCTAAAACTTATTCATCTTGCATTAGCTGAAGCTTTATAATCATTGAAAGGCAACTGCTGAATCCCCCTGTCCTAGAAACTTCCATTCTATCATCTGCTTCTATGAGTTCAACTATTTTAAATATTGCAGATAAGTAGAATTTTGTGGTAGTTGTCCTATGACTGGCTTATTTCAATTAGCATAATGTTACCCAGGTTTATCTATGTTGCTGCATGTGGCAATATTTCCTTCTTTTTTAAAGTCTAAAATTATATTTCATTGTATGTATATATCACATTTTCTTTATCCATTCATCTGTTGATGGATATTTAGGTTAATTCCATACACTGACTATTACAAATAATGATGTAGTAAATATGGCAGTGCAGATATCTTTTGAAGATCCCGATTTCATCTGTTGCATCTTTATACAACAATAATAAACTATCTGAAAAGCAAATTAAGAAAATAATCCACTTTACGATAGCATCAAAAATAATAACATGCTTAGGAATAAGCTTAACCAAGAAAGCGAAAGACTTGTACACTGAAAATTACAAAACATTGATAAATGAAGATGATACAATTAAATGGAAAAACATCCCATGTTTATGGATTGGAAGACAATATTATTAAGATGTCCCTACTACCCAAATCAAGCAACAGATTCAATGCAACCACCACCAAAATCCCAATGGCATTTTTTACAGAATTAGGAAAAAACAACTCTAAAATTCATATGGAACCACAAAAGACCTCAATTAGTCAAAGCCATCTTTTTTTTTTTAATTTTTTTAAAGATTTATTTATTTATTTATTTATTAGAGAGTGAGAGACTGAGAATGAGATGGGAGAAGGTCAGAGGGAGAAGCAGACTTCCTGCAGAGCCGGGAGTCCGATATGGGACACGATCCCGGGACTCCGAGATCATGACCTGAGCCGAAGGCAGTTGCTCAACCAACTGAGCCACCCAGGTGCCCTAGTCAAAGCCATCTTTACAAAGAAAAATAAAGCTAAAGACATTGAGCTTACTGAGTTAAAAAACATATTACAAAGCTATGGAAATTAGAAAAGTAGGGTACTAATATACGAACAGACATATAGACCTTCAGAATACTTGCTGTAGAGTCCCCCTGTCTCAGTGAAGGAGAGTCTGACTCATTGGGTCTCACCTCCATCCATTCTAATTTCTAGTTAGTAGTACAGGGCATCAGGGATGGCCTTCCAGTTTCTATTGCTAACAAAGTTTTGGCTCTCTGCTGCCACCTCACTGGAGTGATGTAAAAATAATACAGAGAATAGACTAGAATAGGAAGAGAATAGCCAGAAGTATATTCATACGGTCTAATCTTCAATAACAGTGCCAAGAAAACACAATTGGGAAAGGACAGCTTTGTCAGCAAATGGTGCTGGGAAAACTGTATATCTACACACAAGAGAACTGAATTGGACCCATGTCTCACATCATTCATGAAAATCAACTCAAAATAGACTTGAACATAATATCTGAAACTATAAAACTCCTAGAAGGCAACATGGGGAAAAGCTTCCTGATATTGGTCTTGATAATGCTTTCTTGGATATGACACCAAAAGTACAGGCAACAAAAATAAATATAAACAAGTGGACTACATCAAATTAAAAAGCTGGTGCACAGCAAATAAAACAAATGACAGAATAAAAAGACAACCTAGGTAATGGGAGAAAGTATTTGTAAGCCATATATATAAGGGATTGATACCCAAAATATATAAATGACTCCTACAACTCAATAGCAAAAATAAATAAATAAATAAATAAAGCAAAATAAACAAATAAAAAAAATCCGATTTTATTTTTTTAAAGATTTTTTATTTGTTTATTTGAGAGAGAGAGAGAGAGATCACAGGTAGGCAGAGAGAGAGGGGGAAGCAGGCTCTTTGCTGAGTAGAGAGCCCAATGTGGGGCTTGCTCCCGGGACCCTCAGATCATGACCTGAGCTGAAGGCAGAGACTTTAACCCACTGAGCCACCCAGGCACCCCCAAATAATCTGATTTTAAAAATGGGCAAGAGGCTTAAATAGACATTCCTTTGAAGAATACATACAAATTGCCAACAAATATATAAAAAGATGCTTAATTTCTCTAATAACTAGGGAAATGTGAATCAAGACCAAAGCAAGAAATCAATTCACAATTTTTAGGGTGCCTATTACCAAGAAGAAACAAGAGTCAGTAAGAAATGGGAATCCTTTTACACCATTGGTGAGAATGTATATTAGCACAGCCATTATGGAAAACAGTATGGAAGTTCTTCAGAAAATTAAAAATAGTGGGGTGCTTGGGTGGTTTAGTTGGTTAAGCATCTACTCTTGATTTTGGCTCAGGTTATGATCTCAGGATCATGAAACTGAGTCCCACATCGGTCTAATCCTGGGCATGGAGTCTACTTAAGTTTCCCTCTCTGCCTGCCGCCCCCCCGACTCACTCTGTCTCTGTCTCTCTCACAAAAAAAAAAAAAAGAAAGTAAGGAAAAAGAAAATTAAAAATAGAGCCGCCATATGATCTAGCAGTGCTACTTCTGAGTATGTATCCGAAAGAATTGAAATTAGCACCTCAAAGAGTATCTGAAATTTTTCTTTAGAGGGGATATTATTAATAGAGATCAAGCTGTGCTTTTGAAAGAAATCTTGCCAAAAATTCCTATTATGAATCTTTATGCTTATTTTTCCTCAAGAAATCACAAAACGGCTTAAATATGGAGAAAAAAGAAAAGTTACTAAACAGAACAAAATATTTTCTGTATTCTTCTTTTTCAATTTGAATGACACTATAATAATAACAAATGAAATAATGTTTAAACCTTAATAATATGGCAAAAATTTTTTTGACCTATTTTATTTTTTTTTTCCTTCACCCAATATTCAACACTTGAATGCTATGGCAATGTAAATGGTAATCCTTATCCAATGTAAATAGCTATGCTGATCCTGTTTCAGTGTATTTTGTAACATGAAATGAAATCCATATGAATATATAAAATATTTGTGTTAAATCACTGCTTTGAAGTTCAAGTCTAATACACATAACAACAATAAAAAAACAAAAGTTCAGGAAACCCAATTCTCTGTGTGTATATGTGTGTAGCAGTATAAGGGACATTTGATGAAACTTTCCAGAGAATAAATTTTCATGAACACTTTTAGCCAGTAATTAACAAAAGCTTGGCCTCCTGTTGCCATAAGCCAAAATAATGCATATAGCCTTTTCCACATGTTACACACATTTTGCCAAGGGACTTGAGGAAGAGAAGTATCCACGGTGTCTGCAAAGATCTGAGTATAATTTACTGATATAAATGGAATTAAAAAGTTGTTTAGTTAAGAAAAGTTATGAAGACATAGAGAATTTGCTTTAATTGGTAGGGCAACTTAAATTATCAATAAAATAAATATTTAGACTGCCATGGACCAGTAGGAATCAATATGGACTATAAAATTAGTTCATTGAAGTTATTCATTAAATAGACATTTTATAAGTGCCATTGTGGACTTGGTATGTTATTTAGTACTAGGAATGTTCAAGATATAAATAGTTCCTCTTCTCAATGTGTTTTGCACAATCAGCAATGGTCTCTATCTTTTCTCCAATGAAAAGTGATCCTAACATGAGTTAGCCCATGACTGTGAGCATAGACATATTGACTATAATACAACATAATCGGGGTAGGGATGTGTTATGGACTGAATTGTATTCTTGTAAAAGTGTACGTTGAAGCCCTAACCCCCAAATAATTATGGTTGGAGACAAGTCATTTCAGGAAGTAATTAAATGAGGTCACAAGGGTGGAGCCTTAATCTGATAGGACTGGTATCCTTCTAAAAGGAAAAGGCATCAGAATATGCTCTCTATCTCTACTTCTGAACAGAAAAAAGATCTTACAACAAAGAAAGAGGTCATCCATAAGCCAAGGATCAACGTCTCACCCTAAGCCAACTGGAATGAACTAACACCAATGGCATCATGATCCTGGACTCCTGACCACCAGAAATGTGAGAAAAATACATTTATGTTGTTTAAGCCATCCATTCTGTGGTATCTTGCTATGGCAGTCCTAGGAACTAATGCAAGATGTTTGTACCACAGTATCTCAATAATTTACAACTTCCATTGACTATGAATATTAAGTCATCAAAGGTTGCTCATTATCAGATATATGATCATTTCTGCATGTCATATACAATTTCATATACTAACTATAACTTCACTCATTTCTTTCACACTCAGGTGAACTTATTTGAAAAGTGAAGCAATAGTGCTAAAAATGATTTTCAATCTGCTGCTTTATTGTAAAAATTAGCTGATAGTGAAATGATTAGTTATCTGTAACAGAAAGAGCATTTCAACATATTTCAAACAGATCATATCAGTGATTTGACTTAATAGTTGAAAGTAAATAACCTTGTAGATAGAAAACCAGAACAGAAAAGCAAAGAATACATGGATAAATATGGAAATAGATGTGCTAAGCCTGTCTAAACTTATATAATAAAAAAATTGGTTCCAAGAAGATGGTCACCTTTTAATTATACCTTTGTATTGTTTTTGTTATACAATTTTAGGCAGAAGGTCTCTCTTTTGTTAATTATATACCGATAATTATATAATATGAATTTCATTGTCTCCAAAATTTTGTTGTCATTGTTGTTTAGTCAAGTTAACATCTCTTAGAAGGTAATGAAGGAGAGAATTTCGACTGAATATTCTAAGTAGAAAAAGATAGTTGGTGTTTTGAAATTAAGAGAAATTTTTCTCTTATGATTTGAGTATCAAATTTTGGTGACAGATTAAACAGTCCTAGTTTAAAAAATATGCTTAAAGTGTCCAATTCTCTCTTAGTTTGTATGCAATATTTCAGCTGTGATAGTAGACTAGGTTGTAGAGCCATCTTAATATTTCTCATATTTAGTCCCTCCACAGGAAACAAAATTTAATGACATGTTGCCCCTTAATGATCCTAACAGTTTCTGCATAGGATAGGACAACTATACTTTTAATACTTAACTGTTTTATACTCATTTTCTTGGAGCTGAAATATATACTATTGAATATTTTTGTGAGTCATTTGGCAATATTACTTGCCTGCAGAAGCCAATTATCAGTATCAGGAGAGTTCATGATATTAATAGGATAAGAAAAAATGTAACACTGCATGCATTATTGTCATTGTACTAAAGACTAAATGATTCTTGTCTTGATGAGTTTTAGAATGATGAGTTCTAAGAAATTTAATATGATAAATAGAAATCCCAATCTCTGCAAAATTTTTCATAAAGAATTAAAACACAAGAAATGATGTTTAATAATATGGAAGGACTTAATAAAAATTACTACAAAATACATTCACAATATTTTCATTCTTTTAATAACTGTCCTCTTTTTTATTTATAGAAGCACAAGCAGAAATTGGAAGATTTTATTTATTTATCTGAGATAGAGAGTGCATGTGTGTAAACAGGAGAACAGTAGAAGGGAAGAGAGGTAGAGAATCTCAAGTAGACTCCATGCTGAGCACAAGCCCAATGCTGGGCTTGATCTCAGGACCCTGAGATCATTACCTGAGCCAAAATCAAGTCTCTGGCTTAACTGACTGAGCCACCCTGGAATTCTGATATAACTATCCTCTTTAAAATATATTTCCCCTCACGATTTATGTACTTACTGTTTTTTATCCTTAAAATCTTCTAAATCTCTTTGTAGAAAGATTTAAGGTAAGCAATAAAATTCAATTGAAACAAGTTAAAATTAACAATTGTGACCCATCATAAGCATTCCTTTCTCCAATGTCTAAATTGTAATTATACTTACAGAAGGGAGTAATTCTTCCTTGAATTGAGTCAAGGAAGATAACTGAACTAAATAAATAAGAGAAGAGAGAACCATGGACCCAAAGATTGTCTTATAATCTGATACAGTTTTAAGCCACATTTTCAGCTGCATTTAGGACTAAACTGAATGGATATCAATTAGGATATCATTTGAGTTGGTATTGTGTAGAATGAAGTAGCAGGAATACTCATTAAGATATGAACTTATTTTTTAACAATAGTATATATTAGGTAAGAAATTACTACATCATTAATATTATCAGTCATTCATATCTTAATATACAGTGTGTTTGTTTTTAACTTATGCAAAGTCAAAGAGAATTGTAAGAAAGTAATACTAGAAAGAATAACTTGATGATAAAATTACTCTGAACTTCCAAGTAGAACAAAATTCAAGTAAGTCAGGAAGTTGCCAAAAGAATGGCTAATGAAAGTTTTAGAAATAATTCAGGTACTTTGGGCCTACATTTCAATTCTGCTTTGTCTCAATCTAGATGGTCTTGAAAAAATGGAAGCCAAACATTGCATTGTAGGGAAGTCCAGTGTCCCTCTGACAACTCAAAATCTTACTTCAAAGCCCTATTTTATTTAGGAACACTGGCAAAGACATCATGAATAGCAAGGCAAAATGTAACCCATTGTCTCTTACTACAAATAATAAACAGGGGCCTGGATTACAAAGCACAAACAGTTTCTGGCACATAGTGGCCCTTTTTCCATATAAGGGTTTAAAGTAAATAAAATATATCTTTTGGTGTCCTTTCCTCTTTGCTGTACTTTTTCTGCACTTTCTCTGTACTGTTTTATAATTCATTAGTAAAAAAAAAATAAACTTTTATTTTCCTGATCTGTGAACTTGCTATAAGTACTTCAGAAGGTTCTTGGGAGAATTCAGCTCCTAAAGCAATTTTTAGCTTAGAGCATGACTCCAAACAATAATTTCCCTTTCCGTCCTATCATGGACCTTCTTTGTTGTTGAAGTCTTGAAGCTGAATGCTCTCTTTTCCTCTCCATTTATATTCATATAAAACTCATTCATAGCATGGCATAAATAACTAATTGACAACCTTAACTCTTACAAAGTATGAGGAAGATTTTGCTTTAGAATGACAAGACTCTTGTCTTGTGAAACCAAACATGCAGCAGTTGGGGATTTCAAACATCAATAAAATGATGGAAGAGACTGAGGAGATAATAAGCAGAGTAGATCTCCTGGTCTCTTTTATAACATATATTAATTGTACTTATCAAATAGAGGGCTTAATTGTTCTCATCTGAAAATATGTCATATTTATATTGTATAAAGATAATAGTAGTAGCTTCACAATAGTTGAAGCTAGATGGCTGACTATATTCTCAGACTCTTATCTGCCAAAACTGATCAAAACAAAACTAAACTATTATACAACTTTTTAAAAACTAAATGGGAATATTACATATTACAGAAATGGGAATATTATAGAATCATGTTAGCAATAGTGTCTGACATTTGATAAATATACCAAAAAAAGGCTTCTTGTTACCATATTTGAATTTTTTTATTAAAGGAAATTAATGCTATTCTTAACTATACACAGCTGTCTCTATACCAGGGTTTGGGCTTATTTTGGACTATGATTTCTGACTCTCTTTTTTTTTAGGTTAGTACCAAATAGATTATCAGTTTCCAGTTCTACGCTACATAGTTACCTTTCTACCAGTTTCGTTTTCTCTTATTCCTTGGGTGTTCCGGCCTCCCTGATGTCTATTTATTTTTATGCTGAATTTACAGGTAATCATTAGCAGATAATACAGAAAATAACACATGGTTATTAGAGAACTACCAAATACAATCCAACATAGTCAGAGCTTTCTTTTATTCCCATTCCTAGTAACACACACACAGGTACAGGTCTGTGTGCCTATGTACACACAAACATGCATGTACAAACTTGCACAAGAATTCTTTTAATTCAAAGCTTTGTCATCTGTCTCATATGAAATACAGTAGATGGACCCATCATTTTATCTTATTAGATCCTTTGAAAGCTTCAATTTAAGGGATTTTTTTGTTGTTTTTGTTTTGGTATTGTTTTGAGGAGTTATGGAACAAAGTAACAAAACAAGAACTTTCACTGGCGATTAAATTTTTTTTTTTAGCTTTCTTATGGAAAAATAATGTCATTTAAGATTATAGACCCCCACTAAAAATTCATAGAAATTCAAAATTGTATTAATTTTCACCATACAAATTATTCTACACCAGTAAGACAATTGGGTATAAATATATTGGTATAGATATAAACCATTGCTGTTTCATTAAATTGTGGTCAAAGATATCAAGCCATCAAAATAATTGTCTTAACTGTGGGTTTTACTCTCAGAGTGGAATTGACCTTAGGCAAAATGATGAAGTCTGTCTTCAGAGATGCCCTCCACACTCCAGGGTTTCTCATCAGCTCTGTTATCTGATCCCCAAAAGCAGTCCTCTGGCAAAGACTTCCAGATAGAACATCATGATGATGCTCAGTTGCCTATTTCTTGACATTTCCACAGCTCTTCTCCAAATCAGATATTATCTGTCCAGCGTCCAGTCATCTGTCTGTTTTCCCAAGGTAAAAAAGGGGGAAAACTATGCTAAAAAATTGGTATTAACTTCCTTTTCATAATATAATACATTCATATTTACACAGTATTTATCAAAATAAATGTGACAAGAGTAGACATTTGAAAAAACCTTTTTGTGGGGTCATTTATCCACTATTCACCAACCATATCACAAAGGAGGTTTCCTACTCTCCCTGTTGTATGGGTAGTTGTATAATCTCATTGGCCTCAGTGGTAATATGGGGATGAATCCTATCAACATGAGTTGAAAAAAGAAAAGGGCTCCAGAATGGGACATCCTGGTATAGTGATGCAACACATGGATTTTAAAATAAGTTGGATTAGAAATTGCCAGCTGGGGATAGTATATATAATGTTGTGGAATTTATTTAACCTTCTTAAGATTCAGAAAATGGGGGAAATTAAGGCATCTATGCACAGGGTGGCTTTAAGGATTAAGTGAGATTGCATTAAAAATCCTTCAATACATATTAACTAACAAGATAATTATCATTTTAACTATAATCATTTACAATAGGAATATGGGACAACAAAATGGAAATTTCTAGAGTGCCTAGTATATGTCAGACATTCTTTTGGATAATTTGTAAATGTAATATTGTTATATCACAATTATTAGCCTTTTTGTTATTATGCATTTCTTTTCTATTTGATCTATTATTGTTTTTTTAATTTTTTTTATTAACATATAATGTATTATTTACCCCAGGGTACATGTCTGTGAATCATCAGGCTTACACATTTCACAGCATTTGCCATAGCACATACCCTCCCCAATGTCCATATCCCTACCTCCCCCCACCTCCCAGCAACCCTTAGTTTGTTTCATGAGTTTGGGAGTCTCTTATGGTTTGTCTCCTTCCCCATCCCATCTTGTTTCATTTCTCTTCCCCACCCCCCCATAACCCCCTGACTTGCCTCTCAAATTCTTCATATCAGAGCGATCATGTGATAACTGACTTTCTCTGACTGACTTATTTCGCTTAGCATAA
>JAPYYJ010004178.1:0-10709 GCA_028533885.1 Nasua narica
TCTGCCTTCATCTCAGGTCATGATCCCAGGGTACTCAGATTGAGCCCTGCATCAGGCTCCCTGCTTAGCCCACTTCTCCTTCTCCCACTCCCCCTGCTTGTGTTCCCTCTCTTGCTGTGTCTCTGTCAAAAAAAAAATCTTAAAAAAAAGATTGTTCTATTTCTGTGAATAATGCACTGATGTAAGTTAGGTGTTAAAGTCCACCTACTATTATTGTATTACTATCAATTAGTTCCTTAATGTTTGTTATTAGCTGCCTTTTGTATTTGGGTGCTCCCATGTTGAGTGCATAAATATTTACAATTGTTAGGTCTTCTTCTTGGATTATCCCCTTAGTGATTATATAGTGTCCTTCTTTGTCTCTTGTTACAACCTTCATTTCACCGCTTTATAGTTTGTGTTGTTTTAAACTTTGTCTGATAGAAGTATTGCTACCCCAGCTTTCTTCTCACATCCATTTGCATGACAATTATTTCTCCATCCTGTCGCTTTCAATCTACATGTGTCTTTAGGTCTGAAGTGAGTCCCTTGTAGGCAGCCTATAGATGGGTCTTGTTTTTTTTATCCATTCCATCACCTTCTGTCTTCTCATGGGAGCACTTAGTCCATTTATATTCAAGTTATTATGGATAGGTATGGATTTATTGCCATTTTGTTATTTGTCTTGTGTTTGGTTTTGTGGTTCTTCTCTGTTCCTTTCTTCCCTTGCTCTCTTCTCTCTCTTCTCCAACCATAAGTTGGCTTATGTGATATACTTGGATTCCTTTCTTTCTTTTTTGCGAATTTATTACTGCTGTTTGATTGGTGGTTACCATTAGGTTTGTATGTAACCTCTTATAGCAGTCTAAATTTGATGGTTGCTTAACTGTGAACTCATTCTTGACTCCTCTCTTTCCTTTGTTTTAGGTATATGATGTCATAGTTTATTTCCTTTTGCTTAGTGAGTCCCTTTAATCAGACTTACTGATATTATTGCTGCTTCTGAGCTTTCTACTTTTGTAACTCTTACTTATGGTCTTTTCTTTCCATTCACAAAGGCCCCTTTAACGTTTCTTGCAGGACTGTTTTAATGGTCATGAACTCCTTTCATTTTTGTTTGTCTGGGAAACTCTATCTCCCCTTCTATTCTGAATGATGGCTTTGCTGGATAGAGTACTCTGGCCACAGATTTTTCTCTTTTGGCACTTTTTTTTTTTTTTTTAAAGATTTGTTTTTAGAGAGAGAGAGAGAGAGCAGGCAAGTAGGTGGAGGGACAGAGGGAGAGGGAGAGAATCTCCACCAGATTCCCCGTCAAGCGTGGAGCCTGATGTAGGCTTGATCCCACAACCCTGAGATCATGCCCTGAGCTGAAATCAAGAGTCAGATCCTCAACCTACTGAACCAACCAGGCACACTTCTGCCCTTTGAGTATATCATGCCACTCCGTTCTGGCCTACAAAGTTTCTGTTGAAAAATCTGTTGATAGGCTTATGGGTTTCCCCTTGTATGTAACTGTTTTTTTCCTCCTGTTTCTTTTAGAAGTCATTGTTTCTCACTGCTTTTTGCCATTTTAATTACTTTGTGTCTTGTTGTGGACCTCCTTAGGTTGATTTTATTGGGGGATCTCTGTGCCTCCTGGATCTGCATTTATGTTGCCTTCCCCAAATTTGAGAAATTTTTAGCCTTTATTTCTTCAAATAAATGTTCTGTCCCTTTTCCTCTCTCTTCTTTTGGGATTCCTATAATATGAATGTTATTACACTTGTTGGAGTCACTAAGTCACCTATGACTGTTCTCGTTTTATATGTTTTATCCCTTCATCTACTTAGCTTGGTGCTTTCCATTACTCTGTCCTCCAGGCCATTGATTTGTTCTTCTGCTTCTTCTAACCTGCTCTTTAGTCCATCTAGTATTTTAATTTCAATTATTATATTCTTCATCTCTAATTGGTCCTTCTTTTTATCTCTTTGTTAAGGGTCTCACTGATGTCTTCCATTCTTTTCTCAAGTCCATTGAGTATCTTTATGGTCATTAATTTAAATTCTCTATCAGACATATTGCCTTTTTCTGTTTCATTAGATCTCTTGCTATGATTTTGTCCTGTTTCCTTAATTTTTGACATATTTCTTTGTTTCCTTATTTTGTCTATTTCTCTGCATCTGTTTTTGTGTGTTAGGGAAGTCAGATACATCACTTGCTTTTAAAAATATGGAACATTTCGTGTACTTATGTGTCATCCTTGGGCAAGGGCCATACTAATCTTCTCTAGATCTAGTTTTTTATTATATGTGATGCCAAAGTGAGTACTTTAGTTCCTTTCTTAAAGTTGCCTTGTCAAATGGGTAATTGAATGAAATCCAACTTTATAAGCTCTCCATTCATTGTATAATAAATAATTCCTCTGTTATTTTTCCTGGGTTCTGTGAGGGAGCTTCTAAATCCTTGGAATTTCCCAAGGGACAGGAGTATCTTTGTTATTCACAAAGATTCTGTGGGATCCCAGGATTACCTCTGAGTCTATGCTAATTCCTGATGGGACCCTAGATGTCAACATGAGGACTGGCCAAGTTGGAAAAAAAAACTGTGTCATTAGAGGGTTAAGGCTTTGATTCAGGTGATATTAATGCCCTCTTGACCTTTGGGGAAAGGAGAAGGGCTGGAGATTGAGGTCTGTCATGCGGTCATTGATTATCACACCAAAATTTAGTTGAGCCCTGGCTGGTAATCATACATTGATGTGCTTGAAGGATGACATATCCTAAAGACATAGAAGCTTTGTGTTTGTGACCCTCTTAGATCTTCATCTCTTCATTTTGGTGTTCTTGCCTTATGTTCTTTGTAATACAACTTTAATCATAAGTATAGCACTTTTCTGAGTTCTGTGGATTATTGTAATGAATTTATATATAGCTCCAAGTCATTTATAGAACAGCATTTATTTTCACATCTGACTTGATTTCTTGTGTACATATTTACCTTGGCTAGACTCTCTATAGGGGAAGAGGGTCAGCATGGGATTCAGGCAGGAAAGTTGTCTCAGTCCCTTAATTCAGAGCTCTACAAATATGACTTCTGATTTTTATTGTAATGTTGTAGACTAAAGATTATTTTATTATCCCATTTTACAGATGATGAGGGTATGGCTCAGAAATATTGGAGAAAACTTATCCTAGTTAAAATTCAAGGCTCTTCCTGTGTATCAGAATGATGCCCTAAAACTTCCAATTGTATGAACTGTTACATTACCACTTACTACTTATATATTGTCTTTCTTAACTTATAATAATAATAATAATAATAATAATAATAATAAAATGACTAGCATAAAATGACTAGCATAATAATAATAAAATGACTAGCTAGCAAATGACTAGCATATGTATTATTTACTATATGCTAAGAATGTTCTGAGTTAGTGTGTGTATATATGTGTGTCTTGATCTGTTTGGGCTGCTGTAACAAAATTCCAGACTGTGTGGCTTATAGACAACAGAAACTTACTTTCCACCATTCTGGAGGTTGGAAATTTCAAGATCAAGGCACAGGAAGATTCAATATCTGGTGAGGGCCCACTTTTGTCAAGGGAGCTCTCTGATACCTCTTTTATAAGGACACTAATTCCATTCATAAGGGTTCCATCTTCACGACCTGCTCACCTTCTAAGAGCCACACTTCTAAATATCATCACACAGCTGAGAAGTTGTGAAATCTGTATTTGAATCCAAGTAGGTTGACTTTGGAGTTCATATTCTTAGTAACCGATGTATACTGCTCCTTAGAAAAATTGTGATGACAGTTAATATACTGGAGGCAGTCACTATGTGCAAAGTATAACACATGCCTGTGTTAATTGACATAGCCATCTGGTTCTAGAGACTATTATTAACCCATTTTGTAGATGATGAAACCAAAGTACAGAGAGGTTAGATACTTGCTGAAGGCCATCCAGTCGGTTTAGCAGAGCTCACACTGCTGTGTAAAAGAATCACCCCAGTTCTCTAACTTGGCTTTTGAAAGAATGTTTGGGTGACAAGACTGGCTAAGGGGAGGGTGGTTTCCCTTGTGTGGTTCCTTCGGGAAATTGCTAAACCCTGTAGAAAGAAAAAGAGAGAAGTGGGTAGGGGTACCATTGAGAATTGCTCACATATGCCCTTAAGTTAAGATACCAGAGATAATTCATAGATGGGAAGACAGTGCCTGAGTTACTTGTGGCCAGCATTAGAGTAGTAAATCCTTTGTCCTCATGGGAATATGTGTCAAGGAGCTCCTTTCCAGTTTCTAGTGCTGAGGGGACTGTCAAGTGCCTGATGTTCCTCTTGTTTCTGCCTCTCCAGGCAGCCAGGAGACAGATTGGGGTGCAGTTTTGCTGAAGCTGGCCATTCTGCAGGTTGTTCAGACGTGTGATGGTCTATTTTTTCCCCGTGCCATTATGCTGTGGACAGGAATTACTGACTTACACCCTCTCTGTCACATCTTTTCTACTTTCACAGCCTCTGTTTACAGATCCTAGGGGATCAAGCCTTACTTTTACAAAACTGCAACTTAGCTTAACAAGCTTTTACCATGAAGAGAAGAGACAAACCTTTTAACAAATACATCTTTTAATTGTTTAATTTGGGGAGAGAAAGAATAAACTATAAATAATTTTTACATGGGTGTGTACACAGATAATTATTTCTCTGAAAAGAGTAATAGAGACAATAAAGTATGCCTGGAAGGGTGCATAGCAGTATGCTGGCAATATCGATCTGGGATCTGGAAGCTTGTTATCAGATAAGAAATTAAAAAGAAGAACCACAAAGCTCACTCATACTCCATATGAGCGTGTGGCATCTGTGCTCTGGGTTCAATGCTGGCTTCCCATCTGCTTGGTGACACAATTTAAGGAGTCAAGGTGGAGACTGTGATCTATGGGCTCATGGTGATTGGATCCTCACTCCTGAACTGTGCCTTTTTCTCAGCAGGGGCTGGTGACAGCTCAAATACTGAAGTCCTCTTGGGAAGAATTCTATGTCGGGACTCTTCAGGCAGGGAGGTCCCAGGAGAGGGCCGTCAGAGGTAGAATGAATGTTCTGTTATCCTGCAGCAGCCCAAATCTGTTGACTTTCACTGGCCCCTGGCAGAGTTGTCAGGTACTAACATTTGGCTTAATTCAGTGATGACAGCTCCAGGGCGAGGGGAGGTAGGTGAAGGCCAAATTGACAGGGTTGTGGGCTCTGCGTCCTTTTCCCCTGTTTCTCACCCTGACACCTCCTCTTGTGTTTTATTTCTCAGTTAAATTTGTTAGTTGGTCCCAGCACCATCTATGCTGTTGCCCCTGGATCTGGGAACCCTGGAATCATTTTCCACTTTTTTTCTCTCTTTTTCTTTTTTTTTTTTAAATTTATTTATATATTAACATATAATGTATTATTTGCCCCAGGGTACATGTCTGTGAATCATCAGGCTTACATATTTCACAGCATTTGCCATAGCACATACCCTCCCCAATTCCACTTTTTTTTTTTATTATTTCTCATGTCCAGTTAGCTATCTCAGTCTGGCATTTGACCCTTGAAACATGTTTTTCAGAAGGGACCACCCCTTCCATTATTGAGATCTATCCTAGATCAGATTCTTCTCGTAAGAGAGCTTCCCAACCAGTTTCTCTGCCATCAGAGTGGCCCTCTCCAATTTAAGAACAACACAGATTCTAGAATGATTTTTTTTTGAAGAGGTAGGTCTCAAACTTTTCTGCATATCTGAATCATCAGGGATCTTTTAAAACTGATGTTCAGACCATATCCCTTACCAATTAAATCACGATCTCTTGGGGTTGGACCTTGGCATTTTTCTGTGTTTTCCTGAATGAATTCATTGTATGGTCATGTCTGAAATCATTGTCTGATCATACCTAATTCCATTTCTCTCACTCAGAAATTTTTAATGGCTTTTCATTACCAGCAGAATTGAAAGCTTATATTCCTTAATTTTTTATTTCTTGTATTCCTTAATTTTTAATTCCTTAATTCCTTTGAATTTCTAGACCTTTATGACCTGGCACTAACAACTGTTTTTGTTTGTTTGTTTTTGTCTTTAATTCTTTATTTAAATTCAATTTAGTTACTATATACTATATTATTAGTTTCAGGGGTAGAATTTAGTGAGTCATCAGTTGCATATAACACCCAATGCTAATTATATCACATGTTCTCCTTAATGCCTATCACCCAATTACCCATTTCCCCCACCCACCTCCCCTCCAGCAACCCTCAGTTTGTTTTCTAGAGCTCAGCTTCTCTTATGGTTTGCCTCTCTCTCAATTTTCATCATATTTTATTTTTTCTTTCCTTCTCTATGTTCATCTGTTTTGTCTCTTAAATCTCACATATGAGTGAAATCATAAGGTTTATGTCTTTGTCTGACTGACTTAT
The DNA here is from genome assembly GCA_028533885.1 of Nasua narica. Lineage (NCBI taxonomy): Eukaryota > Metazoa > Chordata > Mammalia > Carnivora > Procyonidae > Nasua > Nasua narica. The sequence goes on from JAPYYJ010004178.1 coordinate 6,393, forward strand.
TTTACTTAGCATAATACCCTCTAGTTCCATCCATCTTATTCCACATGGCAAGATTTCATTCTTTTTTAATGACTGAGTAATATTCCACTGTATATGTATATACCATATCTTTATTCATTCATCTGTCAGTGGACATCTGGGGTCTTTCCATATTTTGGCTATTGTGGACATTACTGTATAAATATTGAGGTGGAGGTGCCCTTTCAAATCACTATACTTGTATCCTTTGGATAAATACCTAGTAGTACAATTGCTGGGTCATAGGGTAGTTCTATTTTTAAAAATTTTGAGGATCCTCCATACTGTGTCCAGAGTGGCTGTACCAGTTTACATTCCTACCAACAGTGTAAGAGGGTTCCCCTTTCTCTGCATTCTCACCAACATCCTCACCAAACAACATGTTGTTTCCTGAATTCCTAACCACTATTTGTAATCCTTTCTCTGCATCTTTCTATTTATGGTTCTAATATACTGCCTTAGGTTACTCACCATTCCTTATATGTGCCATGCCCTTTCTTGCCTCAGTGATCTTGCTTGTATTTTTTTCTTCTTTTAGGATTGCTATTCTGTCATTCATTGATTCAGATAGTTTTTTTCCTATTTGCTGTGTTAACACACCTTGTCAGGCAATGATGAGCAAAAGAAGATGCTCTTCTCAGCCTCTTAGATCTTGTAGACCTACTATAAATGTACAGTTGTTACTGTGACAGATACTACACACAGAGGCTTACCATGCTATAAGGGCTTATAGTGGGGGGCTGATCTACTTAGAGTGGTGAAGGGTTTCTCCTGAGAAAGACATGCTTGAAATTCGTTAGGGGATCTAATGGCTAAAGAAATAAAATTAGGTTTCTTACCTTAAAAAGGAAAAGAAAAGACCACGATTATAGTAAACTCTTCTAGGATGAGTTCTCCTGACAGAGGGAGTAGTGTGAGCAATGGCAGGAGGGGGCATGGCAAGGACACGGACTAAAAGAAGAGCTGGGTATCTTGACCAGATAGAGCAAGGGAGAGAGCATGGTGGTGTGAGATGAGGCTGGAGGGAAAATGGGGCAGGCTGTACAGGGCCCAGAATCCTATTTATGTACTTTTGTTCTAAGAGCAGTGAGAAGCCACTGAAGAGTTTTCAGCAAGGGGATGTGGTATTCTTGTTTTTTTTTTTTTTTTTTAATTTTTATTTTTAGAAGATACTTCTCAGTGCTGGTTGAAGAATAGACATAAAGCATATAAAGCACAGTAGATGTGGCTAGATAAGGTGATAGTTAATTATTAGTATAGGCCAGAGAGAAGTGACTTCAAGGGCTTGCTCCCATGTCATCTCTGTGAGGTGAAGGTCATCCAAAGGGAGAGAGGGGCGAGGGTAAAAGTTGGACTGGTCTGTCTATAGGTTTCATACTACATTACAAACTACCCAGATGACGAGGCCTTCTTAATCTCTGGATCAGGATGAGTGACACATTCTATAAGCATCCCAGCCACTCTTTTGTTTCCTGAAAGCAGAGACTTTTCCTTCTCATCGTCCTTAATGAATAGTCAGTTCATTTGTCTTTAATGAACACTCAGTTCATGTTTCTCTGGTGAGAAACAGCATATGGACTTTTGGAGCCAGATAACTTGGATGGGACTTATGGCTTCACCACTTCCTAGTTCTGTGACTTTGGGCAAATTAACTCATGTCTCTCCACCTTGGTTTCCTCATTCCCCTCAAAAGGTTGTTGTACTGAAGGAGTTCATAAAATGTACTTAAACAGTGCCTGATACATGGTAGGTACTATATTTGTGTTGGCCATTATTGTTATTATTACTTTTATCATTAATAAGAGCATTTATCTCATTTTGTCAGGATTTGATTGCTTTAGAAAAGGGCTTGAGAGGAAGTAATATGACTTAAATTTTCATCAGATTCCTCTTACATGATCTATAGGGTATTTGTGTAGGGGGACTTTCTATTGTTTCTAATTTGCTCACCATGTTAGAGATTATAATGGTTAATTTTATGTAGCAATTGGATTGGGAAATAAGGTACCCAGAAATTTGGTCAAACATTAGTCAGGGTGTGCCTGTGAAGATGTTTCTGGGTGAGGTTACCATTAGAATTGATAGACTAAGTAATGCAGATTGCCCTCCCTAAGGTGAGTGGACCTCATCCAATCAGATGAGGGCCTGAATGGAATAAGGCTAAGTAAGAAGAAAAGTCAGTGGTCTGACTGCTTGAGCTGGACATCAGTCTTTTCCTCCCTTTGGACTTGAACTGAAATACCATCTCTTCTTGGGTTTTGAACCTGCCAACGTTCAGATAAGAACTACAACTTCCATTTTCCTGGGTCTGCAGCTTGCCTAGGAGATCTTAGGACTTGTCAGCCTCCATAATTGTATGTTACTTCCTTATAATAAATCTATGTCTGTCTATCTATATGTTATTTGTTTTGTTTCACTGGAGAACACTGAGTAAATATAGAGATGGTGAAGGAAGGGTTTCTGAATAAGGCTTTATTATCCTAGTGGAAACGCTTGGAGTAAGTAGTCACGATCCAAACTAATGGCTAAAGACATCTAGTTAGCACTCCCTCTGCATTTACCCTACTTAAAAAAAAAAGTCAATGTCATGACTATAGTAAGAAATATCTCTAGAAGTTTGATGCTTTATTTAATTATAGATGCCTCATTCATCATGCCCATAGGCTGCTTTCTAGCAGGACCCCTCTGAGGAGCTATTTTCCCCCTTGGTTTAGATTAAGTAAGAGTTAGATATGTCCCCTTTTTCTCTTTCCATGCTGGTTCTCTGGCTCCTTTCCTTATCCCACATCCATCTTCACAATGTAGAGTCCAAATAGAATATTTTATTTCTTTCTTAAGTTATCACAGCTTTTAAGGGAACAAATGAATCTTTTTTTTATGATAAAATTACTGCAACTTATGTCTACTGGTATAGGATGCTTTTTCTTTCTTACAGCATTGTCTTCCAGCAAAACACTATGGCTCTCCTTTGTCCAAAGTCAAACTGTAAATCCAGTTACTTTATAACAATATTGAATGAAATGAAAATCTTTGAAGTTTCTCTTCTCTGACTTAACATTTGGTTGAGAAAAATGAAGTTGCCATTGTTTGAGCTGATGAAGATTAAATGGACTGCCTCTGAATTTAATTGAGTCTCTGTTTGAATAATATCCATGGTGGGTCCTACTGCGGTGTTTGGTGATTAATGGTGAGAACGAACAACAGTAACATCTGGACCCAAAGCTGTTCTTGGCTTAGAAGGTGTTCATTCCTTTGAGAAAAAGGATTCTCTGCATCATTGTCCAAATAATCATTAGCAGATAGATCAGCTGAGACATTTTAATTAAAGTTTCAAAATGTAGGGAGAAGAAAAGTTTCTTAACACTCTTTTTATGTATCCAAGTTAAAATAAAAATTATGTTATCAAAAAAGGAGATAGGTTTCTACATCCTCTGAGGAAGAGAAGGAAGGGTGAATTATGAAGTAGCATTTGTTTGCTCATGAATAGATGCACAAAAAACAGAACTTTGGCTTAGGATATATTGCAATCAGTTGTTTTAAATATCATGCTGGGAAATAGTTAAGAGAACTTTGAGGAATCATACAGATTTGAGAGCTAGTTTTGTCTGGTTTTATTATATATAAATTTTTATGAACTAAATAAAATAGTAATTATGGAAAATATTAGTGATGAATAATTAAGATGATTTAAGAAATAAAAGCCTAGGAATGTTTTGGAAGATTTTGTTTTTACATGTTGACTATACTGGAATTATTACCAAATGTTGGGTAAATAAAATGACTTCTGCATCTGTGCTTGTTATCATAGGCATTCCCTAGAAGGAGAGGGAGACAGCTAATCAAATACATCAACAAATTACTTGGAAAGGATATCTTAACTGAAGATATTTTAGTTTAATGTTCAACTAAAAATATAAGGAATACATTTAACAGAGCAACTGTTTAGAAGATTTAACCCTGAGGAGTTGCAGGATCTAGTAAAATGATTTACATCATAGGGAGCAAGTGTGTCTGACTCCCTCTAATGTGAAATCTCCCCTACATGATAAAGATTTATCTTTTTAGCTTTGTCCTTGTTGGAACTGAAAAACTCACATACTTTCTGCCCAAGATAAAAATACTTGCTTTGCACAGAATGACAAGTTTAGTGATTATCTTACATTGGGATAATAGTTTAATAAGAACATGCTATTTTTTTAAATTATTTTATTAACATATAATGTATTATTTACCCCAGGGTACAGGTCTGTGAATCATCAGGCTTACACATTTCACAGCATTTGCCATAGCACATACCCT
>JAPYYJ010004179.1:0-10705 GCA_028533885.1 Nasua narica
CCAGTTTTCCCAACACCATTTGTTGAAGAGACTGTCTTTTTTCCATTGAATATTCTTTCCTGCTTTGTCAAAGATTAGTTGACCATAGAGTTGAGGTTCCATTTCTGGGCTCTCTATTCTGTTCCATTGATCTATGTGTCTGTTTTTCTAGGCACCCATTTATTTTTTAATAGTGTTTCTTCATAGGAAGTTTATTGTGTCTGTTTTATCTTCTTGGTGAATGTTGCTTTTTACCAGTATAAAACTTTCTCATTTTTAAATTTTTATTCAATTTATCCAAGGGTTTTAGAAAATTTAATCCTTTTTTGGCTAGAATTTTATGACATCCAGGAATAATACTGCCATTCCTGCTTCTGTTTTGTTCATGTTACCCAGTATTGTGCAAAAGCATAGTCTGCAAACCACATTAACTCCTAATCCACAATAAAACAAAGAAAACATTAATTTTTATCTTGGGCTTGATTTTTCAGTAACTTTCACTGTGAAGGTTTTAAGGCAATTTCACTTGGTTACCTTTCTTTTTGCACACATGTTAATGTTCCAGAGCTAAGCTAGTGCTATTCAGAACTATCAAGTGTGCATTTATGTATTCTCAAGGTTCCTATTGTGTCATTGTCAGGAGAAAAACCTCATCCCAGCTGCTTTGGGGTACAATGCTTGGAAACTAATAGATAATTGATACTAATAAGATTTTTTAATCTTCAGTTTATCTTTATTTTTTATTTTCAGTTTATCAAGTTTGTAATTAGGAGAGGACAGTTTCTGTTTTAGAAATAAAGGGGAGGAAGCTGTTAACATTTGCTGACACATTGGCTGTTTTTGTAGAATAACCCTCTGAAATGGGACACCTGGGGGTGGCTCAGGCAGTTAAGTGTCCAGCTTTGGTTCAGGTCATGATCCCGGGGTCCTAGGATCCTAGGATTGAGCCCTGCAAGCTCCCTCATCTCATCATGTAGGGCTTCCTGCTAGCAGGGAATCTGCTTACCCTCCCACCTCCTCCCTGTTCCTGCTTTCACTCTCTCTCTCAAATAAAATCTTAAAAAGGAAAAACCAATAGAATAACCTCTGAGAGACTGTAATGTGGAAGAACCAGTTTGAACACAATCTAATTCCCTTCTTACTCTTCAACTCTTTGTTTTAGAACTTACAAAATGTATTTTCAGGGTAGATAACTGATTTTTTTCCCACATGTACTACAAAACATTCATATGCTATTTCTGTCAGATTCTCATTCAGCCTTGCCGAGACTGAAGTCTGAACTGCTGTAAGTTAAAGTAAAAATTTTCACAATTGTTCCTTTTCTGTGTTTCTTTAGTAGTATAGCAAGCACTGTTTATATTGTATGTAAGGTCATAAAGGTACGGTCGCTGCTTTGCTAGTTGAGACTTTATAATATGATTTTTTAAAAAAATCTTTTAAGTATTTCAAGTTGTATTTTATAATTCTGTTCATATAGTTTTATTACATAATAATATGGTCTTGTTTTAAAAGCCTTAGATGAAAAAAATATCTCCATAATTGTCATTTTTAATGGTGGGCAGTTATAAACAACTTAAAAATTACTTTTACACCTGCAGCATTTGGTTGTGGGTCAGATTTTTTGTTCTCCTTTTTAAACTCTTTATGAATCAGGGCTGAAGTTTAGTAAAGAAGACTGTCATGCTGCTATCTTGGTAATTCTTTGTTTATTACATTTTTTAAAAAATTGAGGTGTAATTGACATTTAACATTATACTAGTTTTAGGTCTATAACAATGATTTGGTATTTGTATATGCTGTGAAATGATCACCACCATGTCTAGTTATCATCCATCACCATACAAAATTACAAAAAAGTTTTTTTCTTGTGATGGGAACTTTTGATATTTATTAACTTTCAGTACTTTTAAAAAATATTACAGCATCTTATTTACAGGGGAAGGCTTTCTTTTCCTCGTTTTCTTTATTCCTGTTTGCTCAGTTTCATAGCTCCATTTTGATTTGTTTTCCAAAGGGCGTAGATCAAGGGAGCTACAAATCAGATGGAGAAATTTTCATATTTTGTTTTATGTGTAGTCATAGAAATATCTGGCAAGTACTTTAGCAGTGCATTCTGCAAACAATTCCAGTGCTATATATACCCAGGTGGTATCGTTATTTGCTTTTCTCTTGAAAAGCTCCTTTTCTTTCTTTTTACTCTCTCTCTTTCTTGATGCCAACAAGTGTCTCAAAACAAGAAAAGGCTTCTCCTTAGGAAGTTGCCTGCTCTGGGGAAATTTAGCAGATGACTTATGAAAAGTAGAAAAGTTAATGTTTTCTTCACAAAATCATCAATTGCATGGGTACTTTTTGTTGTTGTTTTTGTTGACTTTTTTGAGCTGTGGGCACTTGTCTTATTGAAATAGGCACAAGATATGGGAGGTAAAACATAGCTTCAGATATTGTGGTATCAGTTATTCCTGATGTGTGATACTTAGAAATGGAAGTACCTTTTTTAGATCTTTGGAAGAGGAGACTATAGATAGCTCAGTATAAATATATAAAATGTATATTCACTTTTAGGCACCAAATAAATGGAAATATTTGGTATTATAAATTCTGGCAGAAACGGTTTACCAAATCATTCTGATAATTTCCAAATCTTACATTGAGTTTTGGAATTGTTGATATGGTCTTTTATTTTGCTTATTAGCCTTTACTAGCTTTAATGAATTCCTGTTTGAGCTATAACTTGACAAGATAAATTTCATTAAGGGACGCCTGGGTGGCTCAGTTGGTTGAGCAGCTGCCTTCGGCTCAGGTCATGATCCCAGCGTCCTGGGATCGAGTCCTACATCGGGCTCCTTGCTCGGCGGGGAGCCTGCTCCTCTCTCTGCCTCTGCCTGCCTCTCTGCCTGCTCGTGTTCTCTCTCTGTTAAAATAAATAAATAAAATCTTTAAAAAAAAAATAAAATAAATTTCATTAAGTGACTTACCCACTAAATTGATAGTCATTAAATAACATGAAATCGTAGTAAGTAGAGACCTCCTCATAGTACCAGCAATATTTATGGTGCTGAATCCTCTCTCAGTTCCTTAGAGCAGTTACTTTCAAAAATGTTTTCAGGGGCACCTGGGTGGCTCAGTCAGTTAAGCATCTACCTTTGGCTCAGATTCATGATGCCGGGGACCTGGGATCGAGCCCCTCATCAGGCTCTCTGCTTAGTGGGGATTCTGCTTCTCCCTCTTTCTCTCTGCCCCTCCCCTTCCACTCATGCTCTGTCTCTCATTTTCTCTCTCTCAAACAAATAAAATCTTTAAAAAAGTGTTTTCAGCTCTTGTGATGATATGAAGTTTTGTGAATACCTTATTTAGGCCATAGTGGACTCAGTGGGGTACTTAAGAGGACATGCTCTTTTGTCGGAGTGCCCAGGTTTGAATCCTTGTTCTGCCAACTAAATATAAGCTGGTAGGTACTGTTGAGGTGGGAAAATTTTGGAGGGTTGACTAGTGCAGTGCAGGGAACCAAGTAATCAGAAAGGATGCCATTTATGGATAGAGCATCTTGAAAACCCCTTTTAAGGGCGCCTGGGTGGCTCAGTTGGTTGGGCAGCTGCCTTTGGCTCAGGTCGTGATCCTTGAGTTCTGGGATAGAGTCCCACATCGGGCTCCCAGCTCCATGGGGAGTCTGCTTCTTCCTCTAACCTTCTCTCCTCTCATGCTCTCTCTCACTTTCTCTGTCAAATAAATAAATAAAATCTTTAAAAAAAAAAAAAAGAAAACCCCTTTTAATGCCAAAATTTGTTGAATACTAGAGAGGACCTTCTGGGGGTTTGGGGAACACCTAGTTACCAATCACAGTAAAAACACTTTAGTATTGTGGCAACTAACATATCTGTACTAGGGCATATGGTTGAATATTAGTCTGGGTTGTGTGTTAGGCAAAGGAAAGAATGAAATTCAGACACAGGGATCTCTCGACTAACCTGCCCCTTATAACCCATATAAGGTCACTTAAGGGTGTCACTTAAACTCCAAATATTTTCCCATATGACAAAGTTATGTATCCCACTACCTCCTGGTTTCTGTCCTTCCTAGTCTGTTCATCTTGTTTTGTCTGTCTTCCGCCTGAAACACCCTATCCTAGTATTACTTGAAAATCATAATTTAAGGGGTTAGTCCAGGACTAGTTGGTGGCACAAAATTAATGGTTTATTCAGAAGTAGGTCTTGCCAGTAGCATCTTTGGAAAACAAAGGATAAAAATATCAGTGCACGTTTGAATTTTTCTAAAGATGCTTTGGAGTGTTTCTATAGGATTATTTAGCTTGCCAAGGAATTTATATTCCTTCTTGATTTACCAGTTGTGTTAGTTTCCTGTAGCTGCCATAACAAAGGATACAAACTTGGGAAGCTTACACAACAGAAATTTATTGTCTCACAGTTCTGGAAGTTAGAAGTCCAAAATCAAGGTGTTGGCTCAGTTGGTTTCTTCTGAGACCTATGAGGAAGAATCATCTGTTCCAGGCTGACTTCCTAGTGGTTTCCTGACAATCTTTGTGTTGCTTTGTGTGTAAATGCATCACTGCTATCTCCGCTTTCATCTTCAGAAGGTGTTCTTTCTGTATCTCTTTACATAGTCGTCTACTATGTGTATTTGTACTCAGATTTCCCCTTTACGTGGGACCCCAGTCATATCGGATTAGGGCCCACCCCAGTGACTTCATCTTAACTTGACTATGTCTGTGAAGACCCTGTTCCCAAAGAAGGTTACATCCTGAGGTACTTAGAGGTTAGGACTTCAACATACCTTTTTGAGGAGACACAATTCAATCTATGGCTACTAGTATCTTAAGGTTTTCTTTTTTGTTTCAGTCATGGGAATTTGAGGATATCTGCCACATTGGTTTTTATCAGTGTTGATTTCTTTTAAATATTTGAAATTTCTCTTAAATTCTAAGCACATTTTTTCTAAATTATGTAATTTATACTGGAGGCCAGTAATCACCTACCCAGATTATACCTGTTTAAGTCATATTTTCTATAAGTATGTTTACTATTTTGTGAAAGTATTTTTGCTTTTGAAAGCTTAATGTAATAAATGTGATGTGATGGATGACAATTTGAAGTCTGCATACTACAGGTACTAATTTTTATTTCCTGTGGAAACCTTCCCTATAATGTTTATCTAGTCTAACCATGGTACATTTTCTTATTGTACTTCTTCCTTAGGTAGTGAGTGATTAATCTCTCATTTCCTGAAAGTTTCCACAAGATAATAAGATCTTACTTATAGTGTTATAATAAACCAGATTAAATATCCTATTGTCACCAGTTATTTGGCTTGTTCTTTTACTTCGGAACTTCCTTGAAATTCTTCAAGTTATGTTGTATTCACAAGTGTGATTTTAGACAGTCTTTAAAAAAAAATCAAAGGGAGAGTTCTCTCTTTTTAAATGAAAATCATTGGGAAAGTATTAGATACCGTTGAAATATTCCCTTTCGACACTTTCAGTGTACTAATGGTATAAATATATTTGTGCAGGTTTTGACTGGATCGTCTCGTCAAAGTTACTCACCTTCTGGCTATCAGGATTTCAGTAAGTGGGAATCAGTGCTGAAAATAAAAGAAGGACTGCTAAGGCAAAAAGAAATTGTAATTGATCGGTAAGTCTGTTTTTTAAAATTACTAAATATTTTAGGCATACAGAAATGTAGATTATGAAAACAAATACCTTCGTATCCACTACTTAAAGAAGTATTATCTTACAAATACAGTGACGTCTCATGTTTGTCCTTCCCTCATCCTACCCCCTCTACGAACCTCTGTGGACTTCTATGAGAACAGGGTTGGTCTGTTGGTCTGTATTTCTGTTTTCTACCACCCTTCCATTTACATTAGAGTAACTCATTTGGAAACTCCTGTCTTTATACATGTAGAAAGTTAGTTGCAATACTAATGAATCATCAAAGATACAAGGTGTATCTTTGTGTTTTACACTTGGAAACAATCAAACTGGAAAGCTACTTTAAAGCACTAATACTTTAATGTATGTTAGATCTGAAGATGCAAAAACTGAAAATCATGAATGTTTGAAATTAAATGACTTACAGATAAACATTTTAGAAATTTTGAGGGACAGGCCAAAAATTTTGCATTTTTGAGTACCAAAGCTCTGAAAAATTTTTTTATACTTAATAGTCCCCTGATTATTTTGAGCAATAAATGTTAGTATTCCTTAATTATATTCTCCTTGTTGTATATTGGTTCTACATAATTTATGTATACTTTAGGGATAGTTAAACTTGTGTATCATGGTAATGGAGAAATCATTTGAGAAGCATTAACATTAAATCCTAATTCAAACATTTAACTGTATTTAAGAGTCAGAATTTCAAAAGATTTTGCTTAAGTGTTTAAGTATTAAGCACAACCTACTGAAGTAGTGCCTGGGTGACTTAGTCGGTTAAGTGTCTGCCTTGCTCAGGTTGTGATCCCAGGGTTGTGGGATTGAGCCCGGCATTGGGCTCCCTGTTAAGTGGGGAGTCTGCTTCTCCCTCTCTCTGCTGCTTCCCCTGCTTGTACTCTGTCTCTGTCAAATAAATAAAATCTTAAAAAAGAAAAGAAAACTCTTCCTGGTGGGAGGGGGAGTTCTTTGTGCTCACCTGGGAAGAGAGACCACTACTTTGTGAAGTAGAAGCCTTCTTATTTCTTTCTTTTTTTTTTTTTAATTTTATTTATTTATTTGAGAGAGAGAGAGAACGAGAGAGGAGAAGGTCAGAGGGAGAAGCAGACTTCCCACAGAGCCGGGAGCCCGATATGGGACTCGATCCCGGGACTCCGGGATCATGACCTGAGCCGAAGGCAGTCGCCCAACCAACTGAGCCACCCAGGCGCCCAGAAGCCTTCTTATTTCTGTACTTAATAAATCTTTGCCCCTTTCCCTAAATGGCTTGCCCTTGAATTCTTTCTCACACAAAATCAGGAACCCTCCTGGCAATGGGCCTGAGGCCCTCCCTCTTGAGGCTTTGCCTCTCTGGCATCACTTGCATACTTGATAAATGAATGAAGATTCTAGAAGATACGTGATTGATTTTATGAAAAAGTTATTTAAAATATTAGTTATTGGGGCACCTGGGTGGCTCAATGGGTTAAAGCCTCTGCCTTCGGCTCAGGTCATGATCTCAGGGTCCTGGAATTGAGCCCCGCATTGGCTTCTCTGCTCAACAGGGAGCCTGCTTCCCCCTCTCTCTCTGCCTATCTCTCTGCCTACTTGTGATTTCTCTCTCTCTGTCAAATAAATAAATAAAATCTTTTAAAAAAATTAAAAAAATAAAATATTAGCTATTTCTAGTACAAGTGAGTTTTATGGATGGATATAGGTCCCAATGGATATATATTTTCACATTTACCATTTGATTCACTTGAATCATACTTGAAATTAATACATACATACATCAATACATACTTGAAATTAATACTTTTTTTAAACAGACTAAAATTCAAAATTTTATTAATATGGATGCATTCTCCCTCAAACAGAATTAATTGGCTTTTATTATTTTTTTGAACATCATTATAATTACCATTCCATTTGGTATAAGTTAATAGGTATCTTAGTTCATTTGGACTGCTATAATAAAATACCTAGGCTGGGAGGCTTATAAACAACAGAATTTATTTCTCCCAGTTCTGGAGACTGAGAAATCCAAGATCAAGGCACCAGCAGAATTATTGTCTGGTGAGGGCCTTCTTCCTGTTTCATAGATGGCTGTTTTCTTGCTATAACCTCACATAGCAAAAGGGGCAAGGGAGTTCCTTGGGGCCTCTTTTATAAAGGCACTAATCCTATTCATGAGGGCTCTAACCTCCTGACCTAATCACCTCCCACAGGCCTCCAGCTGCTTTATATCATCACATTGGGCATTAGGATTTAATATATAGATTTGTTGGGGGGGGACACAAACAGTCTATGATAGTTAGAAATGCATGTAATTACCAACATAATCTGTTAAAAATATGTATTTCCTAACTTTTTATACTGCAGAAGAATACTAAGGAAATAATCCAAAATAATTCCAGTTTCTCAGTTTTGCAGTTCTTTACCCAGTTTCATTCATCTATGCAGTGCCCTTCTTATACCTAATTTTAGAGCATTGGAATTAAATGTATGAATGTTTGTAAAAGCCCTAATACGGCCTGATGCATAGGTGCCATTAGCAAATAGTAGCCACATATACACCATTTGTAAATAATAGTTATGTTTCTGTTCTTGTCTCTCCTCAGTGGACTCCGAGCCCCCCTCACAGAAGAGACTTGTTTCTTATACATTTCATTACTCATAATTGGTCCTCAACCACTGTTCACTCAAGAGAAATAGCTTAATTTTAATGGAAAAAAGGTTAAGGTTGCTGGTTAACCTGTGCTGTGACTGGTAGTAGTAGTTCTTCTGATGGTTTGTACTTTGTAATTGTTTAGCTTTTGCTACTGGATTGGTCAGCTAAAATTTAGGGGTAAGTCAGTGCACTTGAGACTGATCCAGAGAGGAAACCATTAACCTTCTGCAATGACATAGTAAGCTATTGCTATTAGTAAATGACACTGGCAGTATAGAGAGGAATTCTCATTTTGTTCTTACTTGCAATTTATGGTATATATGTTTCTTCTTTAATTGCATATGAAAGTAAAATCATACTGTAATTGTAGTAGTAAGCTTTTAAAATCAGTTATGCATTCTTTGGTATAGTGTGGATACTTTTTTATTGAATTCATAATGTCCTTCTAATTCATCTGCTTTATAAGCTAAGATTTATGATCAGATTTCTCAAAGCAAAGCCGAGATGTACATACCTTAGTTACTAAAAATTATTGAAACCCCAGCCTTTTGGATTTGATCAATTAACATGTGAGATTTTGTTCATCGCAATTTATAGTACATGTCTTTTACTTTGAGAAGGACTTCATGATGCAAGAGTAGTTATTTTCCATCACAGGTGTTGAAGTAATATTTGATTATCTTTATCAGCTGAGTTGAGCATTTGAATATAGTTTTAATAGTTCATTTCTAGCTAAGTTTTTCGGTTGTTTATACCTAGGCATATAGTATGTTAGAATTAATTTCTAAATCCACAGTTGATCATTGAACAACGTGGGGGTTAGGGATCCTGACCCCCTGCACAGTTGAAAATCCATGTATAACTGTTGACTTCCCAAAACTTAAGTGCTAATGGTCTACCGTTGACCTGAAGCCTTACTGATGACATAGTCGATGAATGCATACATTGTGTGTTGTATGTATTGTATATTGTACTCTTACGCAGACTAGAGAAAAGAAAATATTAAGAAAGCCATGAGGATGAAAAAATACATTTAATAGTATTGTACTGTATTTATTGGAAAAATCTGCCTGTAAGTAGATCTATGCAGTTCAAACCTATGTTGTTCTAAGAATCATGTGTATATTCTGTTTCAGTACCATCTATAGTACTGCAATGCAGTTTTAACACTAAATACCCTAAGTTAGCCTCAGACTCTACAGTTTTAAGGGCAGGTAGTCCCCAACAAGACTGTGTAACTTCAGTTGCCAGTTTGAAGGTGGCATCCCCAGGCCAACCACACTTCTGAGCAACTAACTACAAATCTGGCTAGTTCCCAGAATTTTTATTGGCGTTTCATTGTGTAGGCATGATTGGTCAAATCATTGGCCACATGATTGAACTCAGTTTCTAGCCTCCTTCTTTCCTGGTGGTAGGACTGGCTCAAAGTCACAATCCTCTGGTTATGTGGTTGGCTTTCTGGTGAACAGTCGCCATCCTAAAGTTTGTATCTAGAGCCCATGAGTCCCCTCTTAGCATAAATGCATGTGTCTTCCAGGGGGCTCATGAATAACAAACACTCCCAAGGATTACAGAGGCTGTTTCTTTATTATTCTTTATTATTGATTCTTCATTATTTGCAGAATCTTAAGATTTATAGATAAACGCGTAAGAATCTTTTTAATATACCTTGGGAGTATTTTCAGGCTAATACACTTAACTTTGTTTGGCAGGCCCACCTTTGGAGAAATTGAAAATTCTGACTAGTCCAAGAAAAATTAATACAATCATCGTCTTTTCCATCAAATTAAAAAATACAGAGTATATTTGGAAATACATTTCAAAAATAAAGCTCAGGGCCATATTTTGTATTGTCCCAAAATGGGTAAAAGCTGATTCTGGAAGCTAAGGGTGAGGAGATAGTTTCTTCAAAAGTGTGCTTTATGCCTTGTTTATAGTACTAGAAATAGTTTGAAAATGTGAATTAATGGAATAGGGGAAAAACTTCCACATGGTTATAAGTTTTTCCTTTTATGTGCCCTCTTTTGAAACAGTTTGGGAAAAAGGAAATACATGGAAAATTAAAAGAATAAAATCTCATTCTCTTCCCACTCTAAACCTTTGGCCACCTGTGCCTTTATTTCAAACCCCCTCTCTCTTTTTATTTGGTAATGCATGAGGGATGTCTCTTTGATAACCATTTCTGATAATTTAAGATGGCTTTTGAGCATAATTCATTGGTGGTAGTATCCATAATGGCTTTAAAAGCCATTAATGATATTAAAACTGACAATGACAACTTTTTTCAGAAACCAAATTTAATTAGAAACAGAACTGTCTCAAAAGGAATCTCCCCAAAACCTATCTCAAAAGATACATGCTATTGCATTTTTGTATTTTCTCAACTAGAGACTGAATTTGTACATATTCTT
>JAPYYJ010004180.1:0-10705 GCA_028533885.1 Nasua narica
ATTGGAGGTGCTTGGGTGGCTCTGTCATTAAATGGCTGCCTTTGGGTCAGGTCATGATCCCAGGGTCCTGGGACAGAGCCCCACATCGGGCTCTCTGCTCAGTGGAGAGCCTGCTTCTCCCACTCCCTCTGACTGCTGTTCTGTCTACTTGTGCTCTCTCTGTATCTCTCTGTCAAATAAATAAGTAAATCTTTAAAAAAATTTTAAAAAATAAAATGTCTAATTGTAAGACTTTTGAACCAGTTTTAATATGTTTCTCATGTTTCAAAGATATATATAAATGCCACTTCAATTAAAATGAATATTCAGTTAACAGAAACTACTAATTTGAGTCATATTTTTATTTTTTTAAACTAAGATAAATATCATCCTAATGATGTAGACATCATTGTAGCACTTAAAAACTTACATCTTGTGAAGACCTGTATATGAGTGATCTACATAGAGGTGAGAGTTTATGCTATACTTTAACTCACCCAAATATATACCAATGAATATGGGAAGAAGAAAAATGCACACTATTAATTAGGGCATGCCTGCCACATTCCAGGGTTTTATTCAACATTTCTCAGTCTCCAGGTGAAACATTAAGGTCTGACCTACTCTATGTCTGTACAAGCATTGATTTGTAACACCAAGTAAGACAGTACAATCAAAGAGCAAAGTCGGAAAGAAGCATCAGCTCCTTGCAAAAGATGAAAGCTCTGTTGTTAGTCATACTATTGATGGCATCACTAATGTAGTTAACAACTAAACTTAGAACACTAAGCAAAAAGATTTATCCTCGTCACATTTGCTTTCATGATTATATTTCTTTGGAAAGGGAGGCTGCTAATTATCTGGCATTTGCATGCATTCAAGATTTCTTTCTATCTTTTTTTATTCCTTCCTTTCTTCCAAATCTGTCTTTACAAAAATAAATATTGAAGCTATATATCATAACCTTCTTCCACCATAACACACCCAATAATGACATAGTATGTGTAGAATTTTAGACAACCCTTTTCTGTTTATTAACCAATAACACACATTTTAAAATTATAACAGAAAAAGAGCATAAGCATATATTTCAGAAACAAATTTACAAATGCAACTAATTCATTTAATGCCCAGAAAGGAAACACTTACACATATGCCAATGTCATTGTCAAAAACCTTTAAAAAGCACAAAGGGCTAACTTAACATAATAAATATTCATTGGTATTATCTATTACCAGAAGTAGCACAAAGCTCTTGATTATCAAGTTTTAGAATGTTTCCATTGTTCGATTGTGAGGTATTATGGAGATCGAATGAAAACATCCCCTGTATTAACAAAGGGAAAATTATACTGGCTATTCTGAAAAGTCAAAATAATTAGAGGATTTTGTGCAGAAAACCTGAAATTTTTCATTCATGTTAAAATTTGAAACAAATACTGAACTGCTATTCTGGGTAAGTACTGTCTTTCAAATGATAATTTCTATTTCATGGTATTTAAAAACTATTAGTAACATTAGAGTTCGTGTAGGACCTTCAAATCAGCAAACACTAAAACAGGGAAAAAATTGGAATGTCAAGTAGATGCACATTGTTGAACTACTCCAAATACTCTAGCTTCTGGTGGGGGCTGGGGTTTGGAATTTTTTTTCTTTTTTTAAGGATTTGTTTGTTTCTTTCCTTGGTGGAACTGTAACTGTCCATTACTCATACAAGTTCATACTTCTAGGATAAGAAAAGAAATTCACGTTTCTTTCCATATAAATAGTCCTTTCAACTCTGGAGGTCACTATGGTATCTTGAAATTGTACCCTCTAGGCTGTCTAAAGTGAACGTGGTATGCTGGAGCAAGCTTGGCACTGAATGCTAAATTTTAAGGCATTTTGCTAATATTTGATATCAGGTTGGTAGCTTGAAATTGATCATGGCACAGTATTTCACACCATGATAAGTAACAAATGCTACAAATCAGTCCTTCCCTCTTGCTGACCTTCAGCTAGTCATTAATCACTTATCCACACACCAGTGATGATATCCCATTTTAAAATGTCTTTTTTTTTCCCAGAAAAAGAGAGAAAAGAAAGGAAAAGAGAAGAAGGAAGGAAGGAAAGAAGGTAAGAAGGGAGTGAGGGAGGAAATATTTAACCATTCAACTACTTAACCTACATTCTTACAATTCCTAAAAGTAATCTTTTAGGGTTTTTTTAAATATAATTGGGAAAACCATATTAAAATGTAAGAGTTCTAAAAATATCATTTAGAATATAAAATTAGTTTTTCAGTAACATTTCATTCATCTCCTAAATGATGATAGCATTTTTTACTACTCTGTAAACATTATTTTCAGAAGCGAAAATTCATGCAAATATATTTCAGAGATGAAAATAAAAGATTTCCTATCAATAACCATAAATATTTTCACCCATAAGATGAGAAGGGTGAGGTGAACATTATATATTGTGAATAAAATTTGATTTAGAAAACTATAGTAACTACATTTATTTCCATGATCACCACAGCAGTTTTCTAGTTTTGTTCTTTTTCCAGGAGTCCTCCCTTAGAAAAAACTCTCTCACTGCTGCCTTACTAAAATGTTAAGTATTGTGATGTTGCTGCATTGTTCAATTTTTTCTTCAATAGACATCCATCACTGTAAATTATTGTAAATGATTCCTAGACTGTAATACATGATTTTAGCCTTATAATCACTGTCTCCATTTCATTCAACATTTCTTTATACTGACATTTAATAGGAAACAGTTATTATAACAACTATTGGGCTGGTTCTAAAATAGACATCAGTGACATATAGATAGAAAATTCATGGTTCATGAATGAAGGAATTGATATTTTAGATAGGAAAACTGTCAAGAAAAGAGATGATTATATAGCAGGGTACACATATTAACTCACACTATAACTCAAAATCACAGATAAAATAAAGATCATTGATTTTTGTTTATTTTAATACTATTTTCTCCCCGATTCTCTATCAATAAGTCACTAGGAGAATACATATAATTAACTAAATATTCCTATCAGATTACAACACGTGGATGATGTAAACATTTCCCGAGGAAGGTACTCTCACTTGGAAAAAAGAAAACACACTTAGCTTTGCCTTTCTTCCCAAAATAAGGTCATTCACTCATTCATTCATTCATTTATTCAGGGAGGAGGCCATATTATGCATCCGTGTGGAAACAAGGGGTACGGACAAACTGATTCCATGTTAGCATTTGGAGATTTATTGTCTTCTGTCACATATCTTTGGGAAAATTCCCTTTATCATAAAGGCATGGCTTACTCTGCTGGAATCCCTAGTTAATTTTGACAACTAGTACCATTATAGTTGATCCTTTTAACTTACACAGGGACAGGTAGTGCCTTCTAGATGACTTGCTTTTACCTGAAATCGAGCTACCTTCAGGCTCCCCAGTGTTCCTCAGAGGTCCAGTCTTTAGTAGGTCAGGCATGCTGTTCTCTGTAGTTCCATGCTCTACTTACACCCACTAATCTTCCCTTTTATATCACAATTCCTATAAGCTTGGAAATGAGGCAAATTATTGTGTTTCCTCTATCCCATCTCCTTTACCATAAAACATGCCAAATTCTCTGTAATAGCAGGAAAATCTTTGATCTAAACTGAGCCCATATTATATTGAATTAGCATATAAATAAATATAAAAAATATTCTAAGACAAAAACATGTTTGCAAAGATTTTTTAAAGGTTTTTTTTAAGATTTTTTATTTATATATTTGACAGAGAGAGAGAGATTACAAGTAGGCAGAGAGGCAGGCAGAGAGAGAGGGGGAAGCAGGCTCCCCACTGAGCAGAGAGCCCAATGCGGGGCTCGATCCCAGGACCCTGAGATCATGACCTGAGCCAAAGGCAGAGGCTTTAACCCCCTGAGCCACCCAGGTGCCCCTTTGCAAAGATTTTTTTCTACTATATAATATTGTTATTTAATGTTACTGTCTACTTTTTCTCTGTAATTTTCCCTTAAACAATAGAAGCTCTGGGTTAGCATGGCTAAGGTTTTTATACACAGAAAAGTTAACCAAAAAATCCACTATTAATAATTTAAAACTTCTTGTACATAACATTTGGTAATTGATGGTAATCCAAACTGAAAAAAAAAAAGGAACCAAAGATTTCCCAGAAAAACTAAACCCTGTGACAAATTCTGTAAACTTGTAGGACTTATCCCCGTAAAAAAAATAAAGATATTTGGAACAAAAGTGTAACATCAAACTGTACCAGAGTAGGAAAGCATGACAGCTGTGGGAAAATACAAGGGTTTCACCATGGCCAACATGTAGGATCTAAGGACTGGAAGAAAAATAGTGAGTCTGGAGAAATAAGTAAGGCAAGATTAGGATATGTTTTGGATGTTATTCAATGTATATATGTTGGAGTCTTTAACCAAAAAGTAAGTCATTTAGGTAACATAATGTATTCAGGTTAAATTTAAAACCTATTTTTGAAGGAAGGAGAATGGACTTGGGGAAGAGCACAAATACTGAGGCAAGAAGACAATAGTAAGTTAGACTAGAAATACAGGGGCTTGGATTTGAAAGACATGTTTAATGTGTAATATCTATTCCCCACATATTTGAATCAGCCTTTAAAAAATACAGTTAAAAGTGCAAGGCAATGGTTGATTATGTTTAATGAGAACTTCAAGAAGAAAGACTGTTGCTTGGCATAGGGTGTTGGAGAATATAAAATGCTGACATCATTATTTTTGTTGTAAAGGCAATAAGAAATGTTAATAATATTTGTAAGATTCACATAAAGAAGAAAGAATACAGAACACTAGCCACATGATGTTAATATCCTCCTGAGATAAGATTAGCATATATTCTGCATCTTGGTCATCCTAAAATTCAGTCTTGGTTAACTTGTTTGCTGAGAAAGGCAATGTACTTCCCTGGAATAGTTACTTTCACATTTTATAGACTGTAACTCAAATCTTTTATTTTGAATGTTTATTGTGGGAGTCTCACTGTACGTTATAGAATCATATATATCCCATGCAATAGATCTCTAGACTTATTCATCCTATATGACTGTAATTTTGTAAACTTTGACCAACATCTACCAATTTTCCCTAACTTCCAGCCCCTGGTAACCACTATTTTACTTTCTGCTTGTGTGTGTTTAACTTTTTAGATTCCACATGGAACTTAGGTGATATTTGTTTTTCTGTCTGGTTTGTTTCACTTAGCATAATGTCCTCCAGTTTCACCCTGTTGGTGTAAATAGAAAGTTTTCCTTATTTTTTAATGGTTGAACAATATTCTAGTGAGTGGTGTGTGCGTGTGTGTGTGTGTGTGTGTGTGTGTGTACATCGCATTTTCTTTATCCATTCACTCATCGATAGACATTTACATTATTTCCATGTCTTGGCTTTTGTGAATTATGCTGCAATAAACATGGAGGCACACATACGTCTTGGACCTATTCTTTTTGATGCTACTGTAAATTGGATTGTTTCCCTGATTTCCTTTTTCAATAGATCGCTGTTTGGGTAAAGAAATGCAACTGATTTTTGTATGTTGATTTTAACCTCTTTCAATATTAAATGCTCTCTAATTATACCTTAGTATTCCACATCTTGTTTTTTAGGCATTAGGAATGCTACATGCTTGATTTCCATGATAGTCTTAATTTTACCTTATATCACAATGTTAAATTTCAATGGCACTTTTTAATTTAAAAACCCAATATTAAATTAAACATAATTTTAAAATAGGGACTGGACTCTAAATCTCATGAGTACAAATGGTAGGCCATTTCTTATTTGAATTCCTAAGAAGAGAATGTTTTCTACCACATAATAAGTTCCCAATAAATGTGTACTAAATGGTGAAAACTCAGGCCACAACTACTAAAAAGAAAGTCAAAGCTAAAATATATTGTTTCCAGTAATTATCCATTTTTTTCTATTTGTATCTCAAAAATGTCAACATTCTGTCTGATAGATCTACAATTTATTCTTTTTTATCCAAAAGGACATTGAAATAGTAACTGAAAATCTAGCTGTTGAATTAAGACATACCCAGTTTCAAAGTTATTTCTACCTAAACACACTTTTAATCTAAGCCACAATTCATTTACAGGTTTCTATCTTTCAAAAGAATATGATTTCTTAAAGTGCTATCATATGCTAGACGCTGAAAGAAATACCTCACGTGTATAACTATACTTAAATATCCTCTAACATTATGAGTTCTACTTTTTCACATTGAATTAGCGATGAAAAAAAAAGTGGAACCTAGATGCAGAGAACCTTGTCCACATTACATAGCAAGGGGTAAACGGAACTGAGAAGTCTACCCAAGTTCATTTCACTCCAAAGCACATGAGTTTAAATACTATTCCAAATTCAAACATTAAAATTATAAATGTGGCAAATCGTATGACCATGACTTTCCAATGTCGGTTTCTAATTTTCTATATACTATCTAGATTAGGGTAAGTTCCTATATCCTAAATATACAATTAAGGATAAAATTTATAGTTTCACATATTTTTCTGAATAATACATGTTTAAAAGGAGTTGAAAATCACTGAAATCTCACTACCTTTATATCTATCTTTAGTATGGCTATTTTAAAGTTAATTGTTAGATATCTGTTTACTTACTTCACTTGATCTCACTTTAAGGATAGGGAACAAATTAGAATCATGGTTAATTTTATAAACACTTCTCCTAAAAATATCAGTTAATATAATCATGTCTCAGTCATCTTAGCTGGAAACTTGGATCATCTTTGATTATTTCATTTTTCTGGCTCCTTACATCCACAAGAATGAAACAGTAACATTTAGATACAGGAAAAGAATCCTGTCATGTTCAGGTATAACCCTCATAGGGGATTTCATTGCACAAAGGATTAACCTTTGGATTCTCTAACATACTGTACAAGGTCCTTCACCATCAACTCCAACCTACTTTACTTTTTATCATCTGCCATTTTCCTCTGCTCATTATAATCTGTGTTTCTGCCATTCGCTGAACATGTGCTACTTCATACTTCATGCTCTTATACATTCTGTTGTCTCATCCTTGAATGCACATTTCCCACATCTCTGCCAGGAGAATACAAACTTACTGCTTATGGCACAAATTGAAAGTTGTAAAGAATATACCTTCTGGACCAGGCAGAATTAACACCACCACTTGCAAACACATAATGTAGTCTTTAATACACTGTATTATAAATGCAATTGCTTACAAAGCCATGTTTACTCATTGAATGGTGTGTTCTGAATTGAAAAACAATTTCTGGCCCATTTTTTAGTATTATACCTCATTTAGTAATAAAAGATTTTTGAACAGAATACTTAGTATATAATTATCTTAAATTTTGTGTATTCTATGATCTTTAGCACAGTTTGTGAATAGAGTAGGCAGTTAATATATTTTAATTTTGATGTAGTGACAGAATATTAATAAATAGCTAATTAGAAACTGTGGTTGACTATTAACATAAAAATTTCAAAATTTGTTAGAGCTATAAAGAAAATTTTAAAAACCTAGCTAAATAGAAGGGTCTACAGATCCCTCTGAGGACACATTCACCTCTTACAACACTCAAAAATCTACATAAGGTTTATTTATTTATTATTATTAAAATAATTTTTCTAGTTATCTTATCCTCTGATACCAAATCCCATTGTATAAAATATTACATGAATCAAATGTCTGGGTTCATTTTTTAAACAAGAGTCATGTTTCTCCAGTGATGAAATGTCAACTTCTGTATTTCATACACTGTCAAATTTTCCATATTGCTTAAGGAAAGGTCTGAATAAATACATAAACCATGTCCTAAACTCTAAAATCTGAAAATTTATTAGACATCTAAAAGAGTGTGCCACTCACTGACAGTATTTTGTCTTCACTCTGATATTCATAAAATGACTCAAAGAATCCCTTTGTCATAAAAGTCTGACAAAATAGAAAAAAAGGAGAGTTGTCTAGTAAAAGACATCATAGAATTATGAGAGTAAGAATATATGTTAGCTACAGTTATGTCACTAATTCATTATGGCTTATGATTTATCCTCATTTTACCACTTCAGAAGGACTTATGAGTGGATTTCCAGAAAATATTACTTATACTACAATCATGAATCATTATGACAATATTTATCAAGTACTCAGCTGTGACCACTGTATTGTTAAAATCTTGTAACATTTTTTTTCCCCTGGTAACTTGGCAAATGATGACAATCCAACCTAAACAGTGACTTGACTTCATCCCTTCTTAATAATCACACTGCCCCATATTGGTTCAAACCCTTAGACTGCTAGAGTAATAGGCTTCCTGAAATCCTGACTTTCCAGGTGTCCCACTGTATCCATTTCACGTGTGTCACATTGACCTCATCTAAGCACAATACTCCTCAATAACTTTGAAATCTCATTGTTTATCAAATCAACTTACATGTCAGTGAATGCATTTCAACACTTGCCTGCCACAATTTTCCTACTATTTTGAAATATTTTACCTTTGTTATGTATTTAAACTAGGTATTGGGCAGTGGATCATTTTCTTAAAAGAAAATTGTGCACTGAACCCCAATCAAAACATCGGAGATATACTGGGTAAGCAAAAATGATGTGGAGGATTTCTGCTTTTGGAACCAAACTAGTCTTCTACCTGAAACAATTGAAAAGACAAAAAACTATAAAACAACACTGTTGGGGTAGTGATTCTTGAGAGATGGGAAGCAAATAAATTGAACTCCACACTGGATTGAATAGTGCCCCACCAAAATCCATGTCCACCTTCAATCTGTGAATGTGACCTTATATGAAAAGAGGGTCTTTACAGATATAATCAAATTAAGATGAGGTCACAGATGGTGTCCTCATAACAAGAGAGAAATTTAGAGACAGAGAGGAATGGAGAGAGCTCCATGTGATAAAGAACACAGAGATCAGAGTAATGGACCACAAAGCCACAGAATGTCATGTATTGCCAGTAATCACCAGAATCTGGGAAGAACCAAGGAGCATGCTCCTAGAGTCTTTAAGAGAGCATTACCATCCTACATCTTGATTTCAGATTTGTAGCCTCCATAACTGTGAGACAATAAATTTCTATTGTTTTAAACCATCTAAGTTTGTGGCAATTTGTTATAGTGGCCCTAGAAAATTAACCTGAGTCTTGAGATTGCCACATTTCACTGCCTAGAGAGATTCCATACTTCAGCTTGGTGAAAGAGAATCCAGGTGGAACCTGATAAAATCTCTCTAAATTATCAAGATTCCAGAAGGTTCAAGTCTGATAAAGTACTGGGGATAAAACAGCTTCTTAGAAGAACTCCAGTAATCTATAGAGGATCCCCTTGGATCTTTACCTGGGTACTGATCAGGATATTTGTGTGAGGAAAATATTCAAAATGCAGTAAAGAACCATACAAAGAGCAGAAGTATAAGCTCCTGGACTTCTCACAACACCAGAACTTGTTCATGTTCTTATTCTCCAGAGTGGAATATTTGATAACTCACAAAGTATCATGCAGAGTAATCGCAAGCTGCTCAGAAGTGAAGTCCTTACAGCAAATAAACTCTTTACCTATATAACATAGCATGTCTTGAGTTGACAAAAAGCTTATCAGACCTGTAAAGAAAAAAACAATAGAGCCCACAAGAAAAAGAAAAATAAATCAAGTAAAACTGAACTAGAAATGATGGAAATCATAGAATTAGTAGGAAAGTACTTTTGAGAACATTATTAGACTATTAAACTTTTAGCTTCTGCTCTGACATGGTTGTGAAAAGGTTGGTAGTCATTACTCCCATCCTTACAAGAAAAAAGGTGAACAAACAAAAATCAGTGCCTTCTCTGTGTCCCACCAGAGACCAGAGATCACAGTGCAAACTATAATGTTAAAATCCATTGAGACAGGAGAATCCAGAGAATCACAGCCCAGATCTGCTTGGCTGGAGTAAAAGTTGTTAAAGCCAGAAATTGATAGGAACAATTAAATGGTAATTATGATGAATTGCGAGAAACTGAGTACGGATTAGCATGAAAGTGAAAAACCCTAAGGAGAAGGATCCCAAACTTCCCTTGATTTTACCAGAGGTAACTCAGTTTAATTATATGGAGAAAATCTGAGAAAGTTAAGTTCTTGCTTCTAGTAGAGGAAAGGGAAGAATAATAACGATGAGATACACTGAGAGTTCTCTATAGGAAAGTTCTATGGTGCAAGAGAAAAGACTTGACCAGATTTTTATCCCACTTGGAGGAAGGGCGCTTTTCCAGTTGCTGCCGTTGGGAGCTCTTCTGTTTCATCTAATAGAAGAAAAGTGTTGAGAAACACGTGTGATGCTTACATGCCAGGGACACAGACCAACAAAAGACTAGATTTAATCATGATTATGGAATACTTCCCCCTTGTGCACACCTTCCCAGAACAAGAACAGAGCTCTACTACAAGAATAGATTACAGCTGAAAAAGCTGCAACTCTCAGAGGAGCACTTATGGAAGCCCAGAATCAACGGGAGAGATGAGAACTAGAGCACTGGAGAAATGTGAAGCCTCTGGCACCTACAGATATAACAAAATTAAACACCACAAACTTCTAGTCAGATTAATATAAAACCTACCAGTAAGGGACTATTTACCTCAGTTTCTATCACCTACTACATCATGTTTTGCTTTCAATAAGTAATTATAAGGTATATTAAAAGGCAAA
>JAPYYJ010004181.1:0-10705 GCA_028533885.1 Nasua narica
TTGATATCTGTTACATCTCTGTCACTGTCCCCAAATCCATCATGAACTCTCTGACCAACAGCCATTCCATCTCCTTTGTGGGATGTGCCTCACAGGCTTTCCTTGTTGTTTTCCTTGCTGGCACAGAGTTTGCCCTCCTTCTGGTGATGTCCTATGACCGCTATGCTGCCATCTGCTGTCCTCTGCACTATGAGGCCATCATGAATAGAGGTGCCTGTGTGCAGATGGTGACAGCAACATGGTTCAGTGGGTGTGTCTATGGATTCATTCATGTTGTAGGCACATTTTCTGCTCATTTCTGTGGGCCAAACATAGTGCATCAATTTTTCTGTGACATTCCATCATTGCTTATACTTGCTTGTTCCGGGGAGCAAATTCTTGAATATGTGTTTATTATTGTTAGTTTAAGTATTGTTTTTGTATGTTTTGTTTTCATGGTTGCTTCCTATGTTTATATTGTGTCCACTGTGCTAAGAATTCCTTCTCCACAAGGCAGGTTTAAAACCTTCTCTACCTGCATGCCTCATCTAACTGTGGTAGCCTTGTTCCTCTCTTCTGTATATATTGCAGGTTTAGGTTTAAAATCAAAATCCCCGTCATCACTGAATCTCTATATGTCTGTGCTATATTCCTTGTTACCTCCCAGCCTGAATCCTCTTATTTATGGCCTAAGAAATAGGGACATGAAATTGGCACTTGGAAAAATTTTGGTGAAAAGGTGACAACATATTATAAATATTCAAGATATCAGTGACTCTGATAGCCACTAATGTTTATCAAATTATCAGTTTATACAATTAAGTTGATAATCACAAAAACATTTTCAAATGCAATTACAAATAATTACAAATTTTTTGGTTTTTAAAATTGTTGTCAAATTATTAGATACCTATTATATCATTGGGGTTGCTACATAGGATGGTATATTTATAGGGTTAGTTGGACCTGAATGTCATTTCAGTGTTTTGGCACTTTTGAAACCAATGGAAATGTTTCAATAATTATCTTCACATCAGTAGGCCACTGCTATAATGTAATATTGTTTTTCATTCAAATACATCCCAATCAGCATTGGTTTAATTCTCACTGGAAAAGATTGTATAATAGTTTCAAATTTTACATTTTTTATTATAATTCCAGGTTGTGTTTTTTTAATTTACTCTTGCAATAGTTATTAAAAATGCATAATTGCTATGAACATTTTGGTTCATTTGGCCTTTCTTTTCACTACATCTGTATCTTTAGGGTAAATACCTGGTAGTGCAATTGCAGGGTCATAGCATAGCTCTCTTTTTAATTTCTTGAGGAATCTCCACACAGTTCTCCAAAGTGCCTGCATCAACTTGCATTCCCACCAACAGTGGAAGAGGGTTCCCCTTTCTCCACATCCTCTCCAACATTTGTTGTTTACTGTCTTGTTGATTTTGGCCATTCTAACTGGTGTAAGGTGGTATCTAAGTGTCATTTTGATTTCTATCACCCTGATGGCTAATGATGACAAACATTTTTTCATGTGTCTGTTGGTCATTTGTATGTCTTCTCCAAGAGAGTCAGGCAGAGACAGGGGGAAGTAGGCTCCCCGCTGAGCAGAGAACCTGATGTGGAGCTTGACCCCAGTTCCCTGTGATCATGACCAGAGCCAAAGGTAGAGGCTTTAACCCACTCAGCCCCCAAGTGCCCCTCTTTTGCCATTTTTTGATGGGATTATCTGTTTTTTGAGTGTTGAGTTTGAGGACTTCTTTGTAGATCTTACATAAAGACTTTTGTCTGTAGTGTCCTTTGCAAGTATCTTCTCCCATTCCATGGGTCGCCTGTTTGTTTTGTTGACTGTTTCCTTTGTGGTGCAGAAGCTTTTTATCTTGATGAAGTCCCAAAAGTTCATATTCGCTTTTGTTTCTTTTGCTTTTGGAGACTGGTCTTGAAAGAAGTCGTTCTGGCAGATGTCAAAGAGGTTACTGCCTATGTTCTCCTCTAGGATTTCCTGATTTTAAGCTTTACTACAAAGCTGTGATCACTAAGACAACATGGTACTGGCACAAAAATAGACGCATAGAATAGTGGAACAGATTAAAGTGCCTAGATGTGGACCCACAACTCTATGGTCAAATAATCTTAGACAAAGCAGGAAAAAATATCCATATGACTTCAATAAAGGGTGATGGGAAAATTGGACACCTATATATAGAAGAATGAAACTTGAGTATTCACTTACACCATACACAAAGATAAACTCGAAATGGATAAAACACCTCAACATGAGGCAACAGTCTATCAATGATATTTTTTAAAACTCATTTTAATTGATTTCTAAATAATTAATCCCACAATATTGGACTTTTATGTATTCTAATTATGACAATCTTTAGAGTATTTTATAAACACAGTATATTGTTAACAGATATCTTTGGAAATCATCTAGTGACATTTTTAAAAGTAATGAGATTTGTTTGCAAAGAGACTATTTTTACTATGAAATCCAAATAGAAAAAATTGCTATTCTCACATATCCAGGAACAGGATAACTAAGAGAAGAAACCATGTTTTTATCCTACATTTACTATTGGTAAACTGTGTTTCACAAAAATTGACATAAAAACTTAATTAATGTACCACAAAACTGAAAGTAAATTTTAATTTGTTTTCTAATTTTGATATGTTCTTTTAATTTATTTTTAAATTTATTTCTCTTTATTCTTACTTTTATCATTAAATTTCTTATTTTACTATTTTAAAAAGGGGTCACTCGGTGCCTCAGTTGGTTAAGCAACTGCCTTTAAATCGAGTCAAGTTCCCAGAGTCCTGGGATCGAGTCCCACATAGGGCTCCCAGCTCCATAGGTAGTCTGCTTCTCCCTCTGACCTTCTCCCCTCTCATGCTCTTTCTCACTGTCTCTATCTCAAATAAATAAATAATATCTTTAAAAAATTAATTTAAATGTACTTCTGGTGTTCTTCTGTATATGAATACATTTGCATGGGAATCCAGCTTCTTTTAAGTGGTATTAGTTTTTATTCCATTAACTTTCCCTTCAATTTTTATTAACATCATCACATTCTTTAAATTCTTGCAGTCTGTCTTCTTTCCACTCAACTCATTTCCCTCAGGTTTATTTTCCTTCTCTCTTAAAAAATTGTATTTCCCATATTTGAAGTCAATTATACCATAATTTCTCTGTCATTTGAGTGTTTATTTTTCTTTCAACTCACTTGTCCACAAACCTAGGTTCTTCTTTAATTTTCATGTTTTTTTAAGATTTTTATTTATTTTTGACACAAAGAGAGAGAGAGAGTGAGAGAGAGAGAGAGAGGTCAAAAGTAAGCAGAGAGGCAGGCAGAGAGAGGGAGGGGGAAGCAGTCTCCCTGCTGAGCAGAAAGCCTGATGCAGGACTTGATCCCAGGACTCTAAGATCATGACTTGAGCTGAAGCCAGAGGATTTAACCCACTGAGCCACCCAGGTGCCTCAATTTTCATATTTCTGATAAAATTGAAGAGATGTGATGCTAGGTTGCTCTAGTCTTGGAACAGTAACCTTGGTGATGATGATGATGATGAAATGCCTGAATAAAGGTCTATGTGCTTCTAGTGATTTTGCCCTTTTTTAAATATATTTCTGAACAGAAATTCTACAAGGGAACTACTATTGATTTTATATGAATAATTGGAATCAATAAATGTTAAGAAATGAAATTAAGTCAGTTAGAAAATAATTAGTACTATAGCGTTGATTCTTAACATGGATGTTATTTTGTGTTAATGAACGACATGCATGAAACCATATATGTTTCACACCATCAAACAGTTTTTACAAATTTTATTTTTTGACATTTATATATAATTGTAAAACTATTATCTCAGTCGTGCAATAAATATCTAACTGTTCACATGTGTTGTCTTTTCACATAAAATATTATTTTTCTTCATTGACTAATGGATGGAAAAGGAAGACTGGGGTTGATACATGTATTGAAATACTATTTAGAGATAAAATTAAGAAAACATTTGCATATCTAAAAAGTTAGGCACAGGAATAGAACCACCATATGATCCAGGAATAGCACTGCAAGGTAATTATCCAAAGAATGCATAAATACCAATTAAAAGGGATAAATGAACCCTGATGTTTATAACCACAT
This sequence comes from Nasua narica, assembly GCA_028533885.1. NCBI lineage: Eukaryota > Metazoa > Chordata > Mammalia > Carnivora > Procyonidae > Nasua > Nasua narica. Next base: position 4,134 of record JAPYYJ010004181.1, read on the forward strand.
TATGAACAATAGTCAAATTATGGAAACAGTTGTTTTTCCACATGTATTCATTGGCTGATAAATGGATATAGAAAATGTGAGATACATATATGTATATATAAAAGAATGACACCTTGTTATTTTCATTTTTAAAATTTTATTTATTTATTTATTTATTTATTTATTTATTTATTTATTTGACACACAGAGAGAAAGAGGGAGAGGGGGAGAGAGAGAGAGAGAGAGAGAGAGAGAAACGTAAGTAGGGGGAGTGGGAAACAGTCTGTTAACTAGAGAGAGTAAACTGAGGGTTACCAGAGGGGAGGTGAGTGGGAATGGGCTAAGTAGGTGATGGGCGTTAAGAAGGGTACATGTTCTTTTGAGCACTAAATGTTGTATGGAAGAGTTGAATCACTTTATTGTACACCTGAGATTAGTATTACACTGTATGTTAGCTAACTGAAATAAACAAAATTTTAAAATATACCTGGTCTCATGTGTTTATTACAGAATAATTACAATAGCCAAGCTGTGGACACAGCCCAAATATCCACTAATAAATGGTAAAAATGTGGTTTATGTAAACAATGGTATATTCTGGTCCATAAAAATTGGATGTGATCTTGGCTCTCTGCTCCTCTTATTCAACAGACAGCCACATCTTCAGGTGCAGTGCCAGCTGTGTCCCTGAGACACAATGGTGAGGGTCAGAGTGAACGGCCTTGCCTGTATTTGGCATCTGGTCACAAGGGCTGTTTTTAACTCTGGCTAAGTGGATATTGTTGCCATCAGTGACCCTTTCATTGACCTCGCCTACGTGGTCTACATGTTCCAGTTTGCTTCTACCCATGGCAAATTCTATGGAACAGTCCAGGCTGAGAGCAGGAAGACTGTCATCAATGGAAAGTCCATCCCCATCTTCAGTCCAGGCTGAGAGCAGGAAGACTGTCATCAATGGAAAGTCCATCCCCATCTTCCAGGAGTGAGATCCCGCTAACATCAAATGGGATGATGCTGGTGCTGAGTGTGTTGTGGAGTCCTCTGGAGTCTTCACCACCATGGAGAAAGCTGGGGTTCGCTTGAAGGACAGGGCCAAGAGGGTCATCATCCCTCCTCCTTCTACTGACACCCCCATGTTCATGATGGGTGTGAACCAGGAGAAGTATAACAACTCCCTCACGATTGTCAGCCATGCCTTCTGCAACACCAACTGCTGGGCTCCTCTGGCCAAGGACATCCATGAGAACTTTGGCATTTTGGAGGGACTCATGACTACCATCCATGACATCATTGCCACCCAGGAGACCATGGAAGGTCCCTCTGGGAAAGCTATGGCATGATGGCTGAGGGCTACCCAGAGCATTATCCCTGGTTCCACTGGCATGGCAAAGGTTGTAGGCAAGGGCATCCCTGAGCTGAATGGGAAGCTCACTGGCATGGCCTTCTGGGTCCCCATCCCCAACATGTCTGACGTGGACCTGACCTGCCACCTAGAGAAGCAGTCAAATATGATGACATCAAGAAGGTGGTGAAGTAGATATAGAAGGCCCCCTCAAGGGCATCCTAGGGTACTCTGAGGAACAGGTTGTTTCCTGTGACTGTAACAGTGACAGCCACTCTTCCACCTTTGACATGAGGGATGACATTGCTTCCAATGACTACCTCATCAAGCCATTGCCATTTCCAGTTATGGCAATGAATTTGGGTACAGAAACTGGGTGGTGGACCTTATGGTCCCCATGACCTCCAAGGAGTAAGAGCCACCTGGACCACCTGCTCCAATGAACAATTAATCTTGTAACACTGAAAAAATAAAATAAATGTATTTGGGGAAAAATAAAATAAAAAATAAAAATAATTAAATAATTAAATGACCAAACAAAAAGTAGAAGCAGACCTATATATACAGAGAACAAACTGATGGTTCCCAGATGGGAGGCCAGTGGGGGCATGGGAGAAATGGTAAAGAGGACTGGAAGTTGCAGGCTTCCAGTTAGGTAATAAATAAATCATGGGGGTAAAATGCACAGCATAAGGCATGTAATAAGTGGTATCATAATCATGTTGTTGGTGATAGACGATAGCTACACATGTGGGGAGAAATGCATAACATATAGACTTGTGAAATAGTGGTCCACAAAGATATGAGATGAACTTCACTAATGTTGCTTCTGTGCTAAAGGTCAGGTAACACTAGTAATTTCTTCTGAGAGCGTATGTTTTCCTGTTGATGGAAATAGATGAATAAACAGAAACTGCAAAAAAGCATACATATTCTTTTGATCAGAAAACAATTATTACAAAGACTTTTACTGTAATTATACAATTATGTAAAATTTTGTAAAGGCATATTTTGGAACTGCTATCTTGTTACCTCATAGTAAAAATATATACTTTTCAAAGTTTTCTATTAATTCTAAATTAAAACATTTTAATAAAACTCTAAGATTTTACTAGCAGCTCCATGTGATCTTAATATTGCTTATAAACAGCATCTGATTTTGAAAAAGTGATAATCAAGTGAATAATCACAATTATACAAATCACCTTTAATTGTATTGTTACAATTAGAATCTAATTGACAGAGATCTTCAAATCAGTAGCAAAGAAATATTAATTTGATAAATTCTGCAGAATGATTCCTTTAACGTGTTCCAACCATACAAAGAATTAATATCTCTCAAATGTAACCAGGTCTGAAAAGTTTAAAACAACTTTTAACCCAATCTAGCCCAATGTGGGGCTAGATCTCAGGACCCTGAGATCATGACCTGAGCCAAGGGCAGAGGCTTAACCCAATGAGCCACCCAGGTGCCCCTAGCCTACAATATTGATTAGAACTCATAGATTGGCATTATATTTGAAAATAAAGAAATTCTGGTGCTGGTCCTGAAGAAGTAAGCCAACATGCATTCTACGCCTGGAAGAAACGAAATCTGCTAACAGCCACATAGTTTTGAAAGAGGATCCCATGCTACAGATGGGACTTGGCCTGGCCAAAACCGAGTTCAGCCTTGCACAACCTAAATCATAGGATCCAACTAAGCTGTGGGCACACTTTTAATACATGGAAAACATTTACTTATGATTTTATACATTTGTGCTTTAAGCCCTTAGTTTATGGCAATTTGTTGGACTTCAATACATAAATACAGTGTAGGATCTCTGATTTTTGTTTAATTAAAAGTTGTATCACTGGGGGCACCTGGGTGGCTCAGTGGGTTAAAGCCTCTGCCTTCGGCTCTGGTCGTGATCTCAGGGTCGTGTGATCGAGCCCCTCATCGGGATCTCTGCTCAGCAAGGATCCTGCTTCTCTCTCTCTCTCTCTGCCTGCCTCTCTGCCTACTTGTGATCTCTCTCTATATATATCAAATAAATAAATAACATCTTTAAAAAAATAAAAGTTTGCTTTTTTGCTTAGATGAAGGTTGATAATAGTCAACCTTTGTTATTGATAGACTATTATATTTTTAAAGATTTTATTTGTTTGTTTGAGAAAGAGACAGTGGGGGAGGAGGGGCAAAGAGAGAGGGAGAAGCAGACTTGCATGAAGCAGGGAGCCCAATAAGGGGCTCAATCCCAGGACTTTGGGATGATGACCCAAGTCAAAGGTAGATGCTCAATCTACTGGGTACTACAGGTAACCCTGGGATTCATATAATTTTAAACTAATAATTATATGAAACCTATAAGTAGTTATATATAACAGTGCTACATATCAGTCAATTCAAATGTTCCACTTCTTATTATGAGACATTTCACTTTAAGTTCTAATGAAAATATATTTATTTGATTGATATATAGATATAAATATGATATAATCATAGATAAAGATAGTTTGTAGGTAGATATATAAAAATAGAAATAGATTTTAACTCAATTGTATTACTACAACACACTGTGTAAAAATTTTAATTTTTTGGATAAATCTATTTATTTATTATTTATTATTTATTTATTCTTTGAAAGAGAGAGAAGGAGAAAGAATGAAAGGGCATAAGCAGTAGAAGGGAAGGAGGAAGGGAGAGAAAGTTCTCAAGCAGAGTGTGCTGAGAGCAGAGCTCCAGGTGGGACTAAACCTCAGAATCTGAGATAATGACCTGAATAGAAACAAACTCAAACACTTTACCAAGTGAGCCACTCAGGTGCCCTTAGTTCTTAAATTTTTTTTATCTTACTTTTCTTATCTATATATTTTCTGAACATTTTTTATTCCAGATGTTTCTATGTTTTCACTTGTTTCAAGCATATTTACTATTGGGGTGTCAATCATTTTTGTGATGACAGAGTTAAGTGCTTCGTCATGTAATTCTAACATTTCCATCATTTTATTGTTGGTATCTATTTTTTGTCTTTTCTCAGTTTTGGGATTTTCATTGTTATTGGTGTTATGAGTGAGTTGCTCATTTAAACCTGGACTTTGAGGGGTGCCTGGGTGGCTCAGTGGGTTAAAGTCTGTGCCTTCAGATCAGGTCATGATCCCAGGGTCGTGGTATCAAGGACTGCATCTGCCTCTCTTTTCAGCAGGGAGCCTTCTTCCCCCTCTCTGTCTGTCTGCCTCTATGCCTACTTGTGATCTCTCTCTCTCTCTATGTCAAATAAATTAATAAAATCGTTAAAAAAAAAAAAAAAAAAGCTGGACATGGAGGCCCGCCTGCATGGCTCACTGGGTTAAAGCCTCTGCCTTCAACTCAGGTCATGACCTCAGAGTCCTGGGATCGAGCCCTGCATTGGGCTCTCTGCTCATTGGGGATCCTGCTTCGCCCTCCCTATCTGCCTGAATCTCTGCCTACTTGTGATGTCTCTCTGTAAATTAAGTAAGTAAAATCTTTGAGTAAAAATCCTGGATATTGAATTATAATGTTATAAGATAAATGTGTTTTATGAAAATTCCGTGTTTTAGCAGAAAACCTCTGGTAGGGGTACCCTCTGGATGGGTAAAATGGCAGTTTTATCTTGATCCTGATAGTTGAAAATAGAAACCCTCAATCTCTATTTGATTTCTATTAACATCTGCATGAAGATGGAAGGTGATGCTTATTAATACTGGGAAGGAAGTTTTAGGGAGTAATAACGATATTACTTAATTGAAAATGTTTTGTAGGAAAGAATGAAACTGAGTATAGTATTCAATTTATTGAAAGTACTGCCTGGCACATATTTTTATTTGAGAGATATAACTAAGTATATAAGTGATATATTCAATGTAGAAATAAAATTTTCTTAGGATTCATGACATTCAATGAATTCATTTTATAATGGAAAGAACTAAGACCAGAGAGTAAAAGGAAATGCACTATTTTAAGCACAGCAATTATATTTATTCAAAAAATGGTATGTTTGTGTGTTTCAATTATATAATCCTGACTTCATGTTTCCCTTCAATTTGTATCATATGTATTCAGTTTTTGTATATTTTAATAGTGTCACAGTTAGGAAATCAGAGAAATCATCAGAGAAATTATGTCTGTATCAAAAGTTCAAGTTTAAGAAATATTTTATATCAAAGCAGATTTTCCAACTGTGGAGAAAACAATACAGAGCAATATGCAAATAGATGATAAAAAACTAATTAAAACCCATTTCTTTGCACCCTCAAAAATATATACAAGCTTAATATTTAACTTGTCATATAGTTAAGAACATATAAATCCTTTCCCTCTTTATTAAAATTTCATGTTAAATAAAGCACACTGGACTCTATCTGTTGTACTGTTCCTTCCAGAGGCCCAGAAATATATTTCCAATGACCTGGGAAAAGACGAGAGCAAAAAAGCAAGAGTGTGTGGTGTCAGATATTCATACCAGGGCTACATGCCACTCATTACCCAATTAATATGTTTTCATACAGAAATACATTTGTAGTCTTGAAGGAAAAATTGCTTCTCTGTAGGTCCATAGTTTTCCCAAAGGATGATATACAACAAATTGAAAAGTAGTTTATATTGTTTGAAAATATAAGAGGGAGACTTCAAATGGCAATATCATCATTAATTTCTAACTCATACTATGGACAACAGAAGAGCTATCAAGAAAGAGAAGACATTGGGAATCAACAGAACCCTAGAATTTTGAAACAGAGCAGGTAAGCATGAACCCCAGGGATTCAAAAATTTTTAGGTGCATAAATGCGGGGAAAAAAACCTCCATTGGCTACATATGACCAGATAGGTACAGAAAAGTCTTTTTCTATGTAAAAGTGGATTTCAAACAAGTAGCTAATATATGCAAGTAGAGCATTTACGTATATGCATATATATATATGTATGTATGCATTTACTTTGAAGTGTACACTTTAATTGCTTCAAGATTTCCACCCCTCAAAATGATCTGAATTAGACAGAAAGCATCTGTAGTAAGGGTCATGGTCTTTGTTTACACAGCATTACCTATGAAGTGTTATGCCTGATCCAGTCTCTGTAAAAAATGATTATCCCAATGGACATCATTACGAATCAAAGGATTGTATTATTTTCATAACCTGGGCATGAAACTAAATTTAAATCATATTTATAATAACATAAAGAAAACCTCATTAAACATCCTTGCCAGATATTTCAGATCTAAAAAAAAAGACCCTGATGTTTCAATTA
>JAPYYJ010004182.1:0-10705 GCA_028533885.1 Nasua narica
AAAGAAAGAAAGAAAGAAAGAAAGAAAGAAAGAAAGAAAGAAAGAAAGAAAGAAAGAAAAAAGACAAAGAAAACTCTCACACTAAATGAATATTCTATGGGTACCCCCAGGAGGATCAACTTAATAGAAGGGGGAAAAGTCTCATGGTTTACCCAAAATACTCCTTTGATAAAATTAAAGAGCAAACATGAGATTTAGAACAAAAATTAAACCCACACCCACCGTTTTAAAATGCCTCCTGCTGCCAGGAGAATTTGTTAGTTCCAGTCAAAAAACAGGTTATAGGCAAAAGTGCCCCAAATTGACTCTTAGAGCAGCTATTTTGGAAAGCTCTCAACCTTTCCTTCCTCCTTTGAGAAGTAATTTATGGACCACCCGGCATTGCCCTGAGGCCCGAAAGCTATCCCTTTGATTTTTTTTTATTTTTTAAAAAATATTTTATTTATTTACTTGACAGAGAGAGAGGACAAGCAGGCAGAGAGGCAGGCAGAGAGCGAGGGGGAAGTAGGCTCCCCGCTGAGCAGAAGGCCTGATGCGGGGCTCGATCCCAGGACCCTGAGATCATGACCTGAGCCGAAGGCAGGGGCTTTAACCCACTGAGCCACTCAGGCACCCCAAGCTATCTCTTTTAAAGGAAAGCATCTGAGGTTCTCACTCTGGTTCTGAATCAGAAAGACACTTTGCTTTAACTTGACTCTATTGTTGAAATAAAGGGGTTAAAGCCATAGCCTCCTTGAGGCTACATATCAAGAAAAAAAATCTTAAAAGTCACCCCACAAAGGGCGCCTGGGTGGCTCAGCTGTTAAGCAACTGCCTTCGGCTCATGTCAGGATCCCGGAGTCCCGGGATCGAGTCCCACATCGGGCTCCCAGCTCCACGGGGAGTCTGCCTCTCCCTCTGACCTTCTTCCCTCTCATGCTCGCTAGCTCTCTCTCTCTCTCTAATAAATAAATAAAATCTTTAAAAAAAAAAAAGTCACCCCACAAATATTGATAAAAATTTCAGCCCTCATCTTGAACACGTAACACACATGAACTTGTTCTATCTGGCAGAAATATAACTTGAATTAAAAAAAAAAATGAGGCGGGGCGCCTGGGTGGCTCAGTCTGTTAAGCCTCTGCCTTCAGCCCGGGTCATGATCTCAGGGTTCTGGTTTCGAGCCCCGTATCGGGCTCTCTGCTCAGCGGGGAGCCTGCTTCCCCCTCTCTCTCTGCCTGCCTCTCTGCCTACTTGTGATCTCTCTCTCTCTGTCAAATAAATAAAATCTTTAAAAAAAAATGAGGCACAGATGGTAGTCAACTTGTATAATTACTGAGTTCTGTGTTTGTAGCTGGCTCATGGCCAAAACCTGAGCATGAAATCCATGTAATCTGTTTGCATCCGTCTGCATGTTTATATGTGTGTGTGTGTGTGTGTGTGTGTGTGTGTGTGACTTTTCTGACCTCCAGAAGGTATTACCAATGAATAAAGGAGTTCTATTCTAAATTGGCTTAGAGAAAAATAAGTGGTTATAAATTAATTATTTTTAAAACCTCCAGAAATATAGGCAATAACTCAAATACTTTCTAAGTTCACATGATTTGGATACATCTTTGGTAAATAAACCTAGTTTAATAGTGTTGGTTAAGAAAAACAGGTATGTTTAAAGAGTTTTCAGTATTTTTTTTAAAGATTTTATTTATTTATTTATTTGACAGAGAGAGGGATCACAAGTAGGCAGAGAAGCAGGCAGAGAGAGAGGGGGAAGCAGGTTCCCTGCTGAGCAGAGAGCCCAATGTGGGGCTCCATCCCAGAACCCTGAGACCATGACCTGAGCCAAAGGCAGAGGCTTAACCCACTGAGCCACCCAGGCGCCCCAAGAGTTTTCAGTATTAAATGCAATGTAGAAATACATTTTTTTCCTACTTGGGTTTACTAGTCAAATAAGCTAATATTATAATTACTACATGTTTAAGATTATAAAACACAGGTTTGAAGTTAATCAAATTGAGTCATTGTTCTGACAAAGGTTATTTCAACAATGACTGTGTTTTACAAGATGTCTGCATAAAGGTCATTCCCAAAATCTTTCGGTGACCCAAAACTTTAAAGTTATACTAAATTAAAAGACAGGTATTTACTGAATATCTACAACATTTCTCACTAAGATAAAATATTCAAGCATGGTTGGTGAACAAAAATTTAGGTTTTTTTACTTTTGGCTTTTCAATTTGTACAGGGAGATGAAAGATAGTTGGGTATAATTAATAAATGTGTTCATTTGCCACATCAATAAACAGCATTATAAAAAGACATAGCCTCTACAGACTATAATATTATGTTCAACATTTGCTCATCTACTACAAAATGCTGATAACTGACACACGATTCGCATTTGTCTACTTTCTAGTTTTCTCTGGAAAGTAAAGGATGCTAAGAAATAACATTTATGGGGGTTCCTGGGTGGCTGAGTAAGATCAAGCCCCACATTGGGCTCCCTGCTCAGTGGGGAGGGGGCCTGCTTTTCCCCCTGCCCCTCCCCCTACTTATGTACAGGTTCTTTGCTTGCTCTCTTTCAAATACATAAAATCTAAAAAATAAAAAGACCTAACATTTATAACCAATCAATAGAAGTTAAACTTCTAAAATAATAAGGGTGAAAGGAAATAACTTTGTATGCCAAGTATGCAAGGAAAGTAAGGTGAGTTTTGGATAAGGACAAGAATACAAGGTACCTCAAATGAAGGATAAACTGTTGTTAAGAAAATTAAAGAGGGCGCCTGGGTGGCTCGGTTGGTTGAGCGACTGCCTTCGGCTCAGGTCATGATCCTGGGGTTGCGGGACAGAGTGCCACATCGGGCTCCCGGCTCCACAGGGAGTCTGCTTCTTCCTCTGACCTTCTCTCCGCTCATGCTCTCTCTGACTTTCTGTCTCTCAAATAAATAAATAAAATCTTTAAAAAAAAAAAGAAAATTAAAAAAAAGTAGCTTTTGTCCTTGGATGATTGCTTCGAGGTTAAAGACTGTTACAGAATGAGAAAATAAAACACAACAACTCCAGGGTTTATGAATAAAAGAAAAGAGAGAAAAAAAAGAAGCCTTTCTTGTGTGGTCAGACTGACCCAGATTGAATGGATTTGTTATAAACTGTAGAGTGAGCTTCGGTATTTCAAGTGCACCGATGCTTAGGCTGACTTCGATTTTCTTTGTAAAGTTTTCCTGGAATGTTGGTTTGCTCTAACAAGCGATTGTAAAAGGTTTTTCTTTAGCTTTTAAGGAACTTGCATGGGAAACGATAATTTTTCTCTCTTATCAAATCCATTTCTTGCGTGTCATGTTGACTTTATCACATCTTGGTTGATTTAGGCAAGCCTAGTCTTCCTAGTAATGAAAGAACTACGTTTTTTTATCATGGGATCTTCTACACTTATTTTTGAAATCATTTATGGTTACTTTGGCTAACTGGGTAATTAAATGCTGTTCCACAGTAGCCTGTGATCTTATCTAATCAAATGTTGAGACCTCTTGACCTTTTTGACAACTTCCCCAAATCTAATTCTAGATGGAATCCCCTTTACCTTGAAGTGACCTTGAGATTTTTCAGAGGGTCCCTGAAAAATCTCTACTTATTCTCTCACTTTACAAAAAAAAAAGAGTGTTAAACTAATCAGGTATATTTGATACATTCAATTGTCATATGTTAAATTGCATAACCTTCACTCCCTATGTCCGATTTTTATGGACATATGTTATTAGTATAAGTGTTTTAGAAATTATATAAAGTCCCTAGAAATGTATCAATGTCCTTGCTTTCCATGATATGCCCTGATACAATGTTATCAGTCAATTATTGCCTTAAAATACTGTATGTCCCAGAGGCAACCAAATTTCTTTTGCCAATTGCATTATACCGTACTCTCATCAGATCTTTAATCAAGAGCATGTTAAGGCTATTGACAGATAGTTACTGTCCTATTCTGAGGCTTCTCTGAAAGTTCTCACAATTAGCTACAGGCCAGATGCTTGTTGTCAACAAAAGGGAGCCTTCTGGATGGTCCTGGAAAGGACTCTGGCAGTCACTTTGAGGTTCAGGCTTCGGATGGCATTAATGCCTTTGAGATCATATCACTGGACTGAGTAAGGATTTCCGAGAATCCATAAAAAGCTGACGGGTTTGAGGAATTGCTAACCCAAGATCAAACAGGACTGAAATTAACCACATGGGATTGAGAGGACTGATAAAAAATGATTATGTTTCTTTTTATGACTTTTGCTTAGAATATTGCTGGTTTTTTCATGTCTTATTTTATGAATTTAAGGAACACTTTTTCTCTTTTCTCTTAAGTTCTATAACTTAACAGCAATTTAGTAGTTCATACTTTTACAAATAGAGATAAAATATTTATGTTTCTCCCTGTTCGATCCCTCCAGAGTTCAGAAATTCTTACAGAATATTTTTATATTCTTGGCAGTATTGTTACTTGTATAACCTCAATAAGAATCTCTTCGAAAAGGAACCCCTGTGCACTGTGGTTGGGATTGTAAACTGGTGCAGCCACTGTGGAAAACAGTGTGGAGGTTTCTCAAATAATTACAAACAGAAATACCGTATGATACAGTCACCACAACTTTTTTTTTTTAAACTTTTTTTTTTAAGATTTTATTTATTTATTTATTTATTAGGAAAGAGAGAGAGTGAGAGAGAGAAGGTCAGAGTGAGAAGCGGACTCCCCATGGAGCTGGGAGCCCGATGTGGGACTCGATCCCGGGACTCCGGGATCATGACCTGAGCCGAAGGCAGTCGCTCAACCAACTGCGCCACCCAGGGGCCCTCACCACAACTTTTTTAAAGGCTTATTTATTTATTTGAGAGAGAGAGAGGGAGAACAAGAGGGGGGAGGGGCAGAGGCAGAGGGAGAGAGAGAATCTCACGCAGACTCCACACTGAGCACAGAGCCCTGAGCGGGGCTCAACCTCACATGACACTGAGGTCATGACTGGATCTGAAACCAAGAGTTGGATGCTTAACGGACTGAGGCACCCAGGCACCGGGAACCACCCTACTTTTGAATATATATCTAAAGAAAATGAAATTCTTAACTCAAGCAGTTATCAGCCAACCCCACTCCCCACCATGTTCACTGCAGAATTATCCGCAACAGCCGAGATCTGAAAACAACCTACCTGTCCATCGCCGGATGGACAGGTAAAGAAATGTGATTTATACAATGTTATATGTCAATGACACCTCAATAAAACTGAAAAAGAAGAAGAACCTGTTCTCCTCACAATAGGATATAATTGACAGCATCAGTTATATCACCAAGGCTTTGACTGGAAAGTCACTTTTGAAAGTGCTGTTCATTGCCTCCAGTGTGACCAGCTTTAAGGATCTGAGGTTGACTTTGTGAAGCCAGTGCTCACAAAACCCTCTTGGGAAAACCTGGCCAGGTACTTGGCTTTGTGGAGTAAGGGCCAAAGGCAGGCTGGCCCCAAATGTGCCACTTTGTCATATTAATATTGTACATGACAGTTACATAAGAGACAGTCTGTGCTAGAAGGACACTCAGACCCCTCTCTGTCCCCCTAAAAGCAGGAAACACATCTCTCACGTGAAATACACTCTCTGGAGGTGCCTGGGTGGTTCAGTGGGTTAAAGCCTCTGCCTTCGGCTCAGGGCATGATCTCAGGGTCCTGGGATCAAGCCCCGCATGGGGCTCTCTGCTCGGTGGGAAGCCTGCTTCCCCCTCTCTCTCTGCCTTCTGCTCTGCCTGCTTGGGCTTTCTCTCTCTCTCTGTCAAATAAGTAAATAAAAATCTTTAAAAAAAAAAAAAAAGACAGACACTCTCTGTATACTCAGAAATAAAAAGACAACCTTATCTCCAGAGAGAGAAACTTAAAAGCTAAGAATCCTCTGAAAATAACCCTTCTTATTTTACTAAACTACTACCTGAAAGAGCCCAAATTCCACTCAGGATTCTCTACTAGTGAAAACTCCTGAACACCTCTTTTCCTTATCCTGTCAATTCCTCACGAATTTATTGTTTCTTTGTCTAAAATGTATAAAAACGGCCTCCCTTGGTCAGTTCTTTGGGTCTCAAAGTCATTATTAAGCCTTTGGGTGCATACAGGTAATAAAACTTTGTGGGTTTTTTTTTTCCCCCTCCTGTTAACCTGTCTCATGTAAATTTAATTATTAGTCCAGCTTAGAAGAGCTTCAGGGAAGTAGAAGAATGTTCCCCAACAGTGGTGAGTAAGGAAGCTCATCTCCTGGCAGGCCCAGGAATCTTAGTATACTTTGGAGAGGGATTGACCCAAATCTGTAGGTACTTCTGGTAAAATCCGATGACAAATTCTTGGCTTGGCTTCAGAGCACTGAGAGGCCTTCAGAAGCCCAATCTCAGAGACCTCACCCAAGTTCCAACAAAGCACACTGGAAAAGACCTTTGTGATGGGTTACCATTATCGCTGCACTTGGGTAAATCATGAGTCTTATGAGATAATGTAATGAGATAAGAGTGATTTTGCTCACTAGACTGATCTCACTTTGATTATCTCTGGTCAAACCTTGAAGGGGGCTGGTGGGGCCATCTTGTGTTCTAATGGAAAGTGATGGCGCACTGTGGGGGCCATCAGCTTTCAGCCTTGTGCATTGCTTTTTAGCTCCTTCCACCTCTCTGGAAGCTGGATCCCATTGTTTTTATTATTATTATTATTATTATTATTATTATTATTATCATCATGGAATGTATTATTTGCCCCAGGGTACATGCCTGTGAATCATCAGCTTATATATTTCACAGCACTTACCATAGCACATACCCTCCCCAATGTCCATAACACAGCCGCCCCATCCCTATCCCCCTACCCCCCAGCAACCCTCAGTTTGTTTCGTGAGTTTAGGAGTCTCTTATGGTTTGTCTCCTTCCCCATCCCATCTTGTTTCATTTCCCTTCCTCATCCCCCATGACCCCCCGCCCTGCCTCTCAAATTCTTCATATCAGAGAGATCATGTGATAATTATCTTTCCCTGACTTATTTCACTTAGCATAATACCCTCTAGTTCTATCCACGTCGTTGCAAATGGCAAGATTTCATTTCTCTTGATGGCTGCGTAGTATTCCGTTGTGTGTGTGTGTATATATATATATACACACACACCACATTTTCTTTATCCACTCATCTATGGATGGACATCTAGGTTCTGGATCCTGTTGTCTTATGTATCACTAAGAATGAAGACTGGCCTTTTCTCGAGGCCTAGTGACTCAGCACAGAGGTCAAAGGATTCATCCCCACAGCTGCATGGGTTTCTCAGGAACTTTGCGGAAACACGCGGGTTTTCCAAGCTCTGCTCTAGGAAACAACTGTGACTGTCACTAGCACCTCCCCCCTCAACTAACAGCATTCTGAGCCCTGCATCCAGAGTTCTGGCTGTACCCCAGACCTCGGGCTAATCCCTGGCTCCAGGCATTCGCCTTGGTTCCTTCCGTTTCCTTGTTCTGCTTCCCTTCACAGCTCTCTTCTCTCAAAATTAACTGGAAACTTCTCTCCATCAGAATCTGCCTAGGTTTTTGTGAACGTTGGAAGGGAATTTCAGACAGGGAGTGCAACAGATGAAGAAGGAAGCCTTCTAGCAGCTTCCCGGACATCCCCCCAAACAGAAACATCTAGGAGTGAGGCTGTCAAGAATCCCCTCCTCAGAGGAGAAAAAGCAAAGACCACTCACACTGCAAGAACAAACATCATTACACACTTTTTTATTTCCTTTGTTTTCCTAGAAACCTATTTACTCTTCCCATATCATTTTTCTCTCCGCTGCTCCATTCAGTGAGGTATATATGTCCCCATATATAGGTATATATGTCCCCTCTAGCTGTTTAGAGTGCCACCGAAACTTTAGGTTTTTTCTTCCCCCCCTTCTATGGCGTCAGTTCCAATTGAAATCACTTGCCCCCAAACACTGAGAACCTAGAGGGTACAGGAAGATTTTCTTTCTGTACAAACATTAAGCTCTCCCAGGTTTTATCTGAGACCGTCTTTGGACTGTGCCCTCTCTAGAATGAGGCTTCAGATGAATATAAGGAGGATTTACTCATATGGAGGAGGGAACACCACAGTGTTGGGGTAGGAACGGCACTGACAGAAGAGAAATTATTATAAAACCATTCTCTTCTGCAGCCCGTCTGGGCTTGATTCCCATGCCATGGATTACACCATTGTCAAAGAAAATCTCTTCGGCTTCCACCAACCACAGACATTCCACGACTCAAAGAGGCCATCTCTATGAGCTGTCAATGCTTCTCCGTGGTAATACTTCCTTAGCTCACATTTTATGTATGTCCTAATAGAATTATGAATAACAGGAGAAGGGGAAAAACAAAGAAATACACTAAATGTTGAGGGTATTTGTATTAGTATAATAAGATCTGATCTTTTATTATTTATTCATCCTTCAAAAACTTCAAAAAAAGTTTTTTAATGATTTTATTTATTTATTTGAGAGAGAGAGAGTGCACTGAGTTGGGAGGTGGGGCAGAGGGAGAAGCAGACCCTCCCCCTTCTCCCACTGAGCAGGTATTTCTAACAGCTTTCTCCCTGTGTTCTGAATGTTGTGGGAGATGTTGCTGGCTTAAGCCCTTCCCGTATGATTCCAGCATAATCCTAAATTCATCAAAATTCAGTAAACAACGCGTAGTAGGCGCCGTTACAATCATAAAATGTCAAGGCTCAAGAAGACAGAGTCAGGTGCTGACTTTTAAAGGGATCAGTGTCACTTTTTAATGAAAACATTTGTTTAGCATCACAAACACGCAAGGCATTACATGTCCTTGCTTTGGGCTCTTTTTTTGCTTAAATGAAAATGAGGATGGCCTCCGCTCTTATTCTTAGAGCTACAATTCTCACCTCTTAAAGTGCTAGATTTTTCAATTTATAAGTGGGTTCATGGCTACACAGATAAAGGCAAGCAGTCCCAGTCTCCTTTGTAACTAAGTGAGGCCATTGGACTAAGCCCAGATCTGTAAGATAGGATCAAAGAAATTTTGCGTCGCTTTTGGGCCATGACCTTGTTGCTCCCTTCTTGGACTTGCTCTGGCTGTGCTCGTGAATCATCCCATACCAGAAGAGTGAGGGTGTTTTCTAGCATAGGAACCAGTGAACTTTTTCTGTAAGGGGCCAGATAACACCTTAGGCTTTGTGGCTGGCTATCCAGTGTCAAGGAGAAATAAAGTCAGACACTAAGTAGTTAATGTGGTGAGAACAGATTTCAACTGATAATATGACACTGCCATAGGGAAAAGTGTCCATCCAGCATGAATGAAATGCAACTCCGATGAGTGTAGACATGACTGGGCAGTGGGCATTTTGTTTCGTTTTATTGTATTTCTCATTTTATTTTATTTTATTTAAATACGGCTCAACATGGGGCTTGAACTCACAACCCTGAGATCAAGACCTGAGCTGAGATCAAGAGTCGATGCTTAACTGACTGAGCCATCCAGGTGTCCCATGACAGGGCATTTTAAAGGGAGAATGGGGCTGATGAGCAGCTCAGTAGGGTCAGGGAACTGAAGAAGTACAAAAAGTGGGGAGGGGAGGTTGGTCCATGTAATAAAATCCCATGTATGTTTGTTGATTGGTGCCACTGAAATTAAGCTTCTACCCTCCCGAGGATCTGAGGTCCAGGGCCCTTTTTCAGGTGTTGTCTGGGACAAATACTGAATGCTTCTGTCAGCCTTGAGTTTGCTCAGGCAGGCACTTCAAAAGGGGGGCAGGGTCACTGTAGAGATGTGGCCTTGAGCTGTTGGAACTACTTCAGTGTTTGTCCAAGCCTATATCGGCCATGGTTGAAACCTACTCAGAAGAGGGATGAGGGGAGAGTTAGGTCAAGGTGAAAATCTTTGTCAATAGTCCTGGTGGCAACTATCCAACTCCAATCATACTGAAGGATCCCCAGACAAACTTTGAATAATAAAGCTGTCTACAAAACAGGCTTTGGATCTCATTTTGCCCACAGTTGTACTTGGCCCGTGATGGATCCAAAAAAATGGAGGGAAGCTTAGTCCTTGGAAGATGGCAAGGTCCAACCACTGAAACCCTCAAAATGTAAAAAGCAAGAGAAATTGAATGCAGGAGGTTGGTATATCAGTGAAAGGGAATTCCACGAGGTCAAGTAGGGGAAGGAGAGTGCCTCAAAGACCAGTAAAGGCAGAAACAGCCTCCCCACCCCCAGCCCCTGCCCAGTCTCAGGGGCAGGAGGGGAGCTCTGGGAGCCCCAGACCCTCTTCCTTAGCATCTTTACCTCAGGGGGAGTGGACTTTCAGTTTGCCAATGCCATGCTTATTTGTGTCTCTAAGTGCATTCCAGCTGGGTCAGAAGTCACGTGGAGCTGCTTCTACAGGCCCCCGTTTGGGACACTGCATGTGAAAGACGGTGTGTGGTTTGGAGGCTCACACACCCAACCCCCAGGCGAGGGTTTCAGTTCTGGAATAGCACTGGCTCTCAGACAAAGGAAGCAATTTTTCCAACTTTAAGTGAATGTTGAGGAAGGAGGGTCTCACCAGTGTTCCAGCTTTTCTCTCTTTTTTATTTTTATTTATTTTTATTTCTTTTTCTCCCCAAATATGTTTATTTTTATTTTCCAGTGTTACAAGATTGATTGTTCATGCACCACACCCAGTGCTCCATGCAATACGTGCCCTCCTCAATACCCACCACCAGGCTCG
>JAPYYJ010004183.1:0-10704 GCA_028533885.1 Nasua narica
CTGGTTTGGTGTTTGCAAATTCCTTTAGTTTTTGTTTGTCCTGGAAGCTTTTTATCTCTCCATCTATTTTCAGTGACAGCCTGGCTGGGTATAGTATTCTTGGCTGCATATTTTTCTCGTTTAGGGCTCTGAATATATCATGCCAGTCCTTTCTGGCCTGCCAGGTCTCTGTGGATAGGTCTGCTGCCATGTACAATTTTTTTTTTAACACCTGTTTGCAATTCTCTGGGGTGTATACTCGGTAAGAGAGTTGCTGTGTCCAGTGGTAATTCTGTGTTTAACTTTGGGAGGAACTGCTAACATGTTTTCCTCCGTGGCTGGACCATTTTGCATTCCCGCCATCAGCCCATGAAGCTTCCAATTTCTCTATATCCTCACCAACACCTGTGCCTTTCTGTCTTTCTGATCCTCGCCATCCTGGTGGGTGTGAAGTGGTATCTCTCGGTGGTTCTGATTTCCAGCTCCCTAATAACTAATGTTGTCGACATGGTGATTTGGTATACTTTCCAATGATAGGTTCTGAAAGGGAAAGCGAGCAGGATTACGATTGGTGCCTTAGGTCAGCCCTGATGTAGAACTGAGTAAATTCATTTGACACGTTTCATCTTCATCATTGTGGCGGTGATGTCATTATGAGAAAGTTCATGTGGTAAACTAGAAAGGGTAGAGTACCTCTTTTTTTGTGAGTCTGGCTTCATTCACAATTTTATAAGGTAAAATTAACAAATGCTTAATCATCTAGTACAGGTAGATCGGGTTCTCAGGGAGACAAAGAAGAGCCATAGGTGACCACCTCTGGCCCTGAAGGGCTTGCGATTGAACTGAAATTATAGTAGAAACAACTCACTCTCTTGTCAGAAAACCAAATTGTTCATCTTTATTTTTTTTTTAAGATTTTATTTATTTATTTGAGAGAGAGAGAGTGCACAAGGGAGAGGGAAAAGCAGACTCCCCAAGGAGCGGGGAGTTGGACGTGGGGCTCGATCTCAGGACCCTGAGATCATAACCTGAGCCAAGGGCAGAAGCTTCACCGACTGAGCCACCCAGGTGCCCCCTCCCAAATTGTTTCTCTTTAAAATAACATTAGACAGGGTAAAGATTGTTTTGCAATAACCCAGAGAGCTCTCCAGGCCTGAAGCCTCAATGTCTCCTTGGACTTTTTTCATCTCATTGCCCTCTTACTCTTCCTCCACGCTTCCTTTTTTTTTCTTAAGTTTTTATTTTAATCACCAGGTGCTCAGCATGAGAAGTTCACTCCTTAATGCCATCACCCATTTTCCCGAATCAACTCCCACCCCCCTCCCCTCTGGTAACCATCTGTTTGTTCTCTAGAGTTAAGAGCCTGTTTCTTGCTTTCTTTCTCTCTGTCTTTTCTGCTTTGCTTGTTTGTTTTGTTTCTTAAATTCCATGTGTGAGTGAAATCATATGGTATCTGTCTTTCTCTGGCTGACTTATTTTGATTACCATTATACTCTCCAGCCATCCAAGCCATTGCAAATGGCAAGATTTCATTCTTTTTATGGCTGAATAATATTCCACTGTATATATCTACCATTTCTTCTTTATCCATTTATGTATCAATGGACACTTGGGCTGCTTCCATATCTTGGCTATTGTAAATAATGCTGCTATAAACACAGGGGGGCCTGTATCCCTTTAAATTAGTGTGGGGGTTTTTCATGTGTGTAGTTTTCCATAGCTAGATTATTTTATTTTATTTTATTTTTTTATTTTTATTATGTTCAGTTAGCCACCATGTAGTACAACATTAGTTTTTGATGTGGTGTTTAGTGGTTCATTAGTTGTGTAAAATACCCAGGGCCCCTGTTTTTTGTATTCCTTCAGTAGATATCCAGTATCGTAATTGCAAGATCTTAGGGTAGTTCTATTTTTAACTTCTGAGGACCCTCCATACTCTTTTCCACAGTGGCTGCAGCATTTTGCATTCCCAAGAACAGTGACGAAGAGTTCCTTTTTCTCCACATCCTCCCTTATCTTGTGTTTCTTGTGCACTTTATGTTAGCCATTCTGACAAGTGTGAGGCAATATCTCATTATAGTTTTGATTTCCATTTCCTGATAAGTGATGATGAGCATCTTTTCATGGGTCTGTTGGGCATCTGGAATGTCTTCTTTGGAGAAATATCTTTCATGTCTTCTGTCCATTTTTAATTGGAGTATTTGTTTTTTTTAGTGTTGAGTTATGTAAGTTCTTTATATATTTTAGATACTAACCCTTTATCAGATATGTCACTTGCAAATATCTTCTCCCATTCAGTAGGTTGCCTTTTAGTTTTGTTGATTGACTCCCTTGCTGATCAGAAGGTTTTTATTTTGATGTAGTCACAATAGTTTATTTTGTTTTGTTTCCCTTGCCTCGGGACTTTTCTAGAAAGAAGTTGCTATGGCTAATGTCAGAGAAATTACTGCCTGTGTTCTTTTCCAGGATATTTATGCTTTCAGGTCTCACATTTAGGTCTTTAATCCATTCAGAGTTTACTTTTTGTGTATGGGGTAAGAAAATGGTCCAGTTTCATTCTTTTGCATGCTGCTGTTCAGTTTTCCCAACACCATTTGTTGAAGAGACTGGATATTCTTTCCTCCTTTGTCAAAGATTAATTGACCATATAATTGTGGATGTATTTCTGGATTTTGTATTCTGTTGTATTGATCTATGTGTCTGTTTTTGTGCCAGTACCATACTGTTTTGATTACTACAGCTCTGAAGTGTGATGCTTCCAGCTTTGCTTTTCATTTTCAAGATTACTTGGGCTATTCATGGTATTTTGTGGTTCCATACAAATTTTGGGGTTATTTTTTTCTAGTTTTGTGACAAATGATGTTGGTATTTTGATAAGGATTGCATTAAATGTGTAGATTGCTTTGGGTAGTACAGACATTTTAACAGTGTTTGTTCTTCCAGTCCGTGATCATAGAAGGTCTTTCCATTTATTTGTGTCATCTTCAATTTCTTTCATCACCATTTTATAGTTTTCAGAGTACAAGTTTTTCACCTTTTTGGTTAGGCTTATTCCTTGGTATCTTATATTTTTGTTGCAATTACAAATAGAATTGTTTCCTTAATTTCTCTTTCTGCTGCTTCATTACTGATGTATAGAAATGCAACACTTTCTGTATGTTGATTTTACATCCTATGACTTTACTGAGTTTGTTTATCAGCTCTAGGAGTGTTTTGGTGGAGTCTTTTATTTCCTGGTTGACCCATTCATTGTTTAGTTGTATGTTACTTAACCTCCATGTATTTGTGGTCTCTCTAATTTTTTTTTTTTTTTTTTGTGGTTGACTTCTAGTTTCATAATGTTATGGTCAGAAAAAAATGCATGGTATGATTTCAATCTTTTCAAACTTGTTGAGGTTTGTTTTGTGGCCCAATATGTGATCTATTCTGGAGAATGTTCCATTCTGGAGAATGTGCACTTGAAAATAATGTGTGTTCTGCTGTTTTAGGATGGGATGTTCTGAATGTATCTGTTAAATCCATCTGGTCCACTGTGTCATTCCATGTCATTGTTTTCTTGTTGATTTTCTGTTTAGAGGCTCTGTCATCCATTGATGTAAGTGGGGTTTAAGGTCTTTTACTATTTTTGTATTATTATTGAGTAGTTCCTTTATGTTTTATGTATTCAGGTGCTCCCATATTGGGTGCATAAATATTTACGATTGTTGTATTTTCTTGTTTGACTGTCCCTTTTTTTATTTTGTAGTGCCCTTCTTTGTCTCTTGTCATAGTCTTTGTTTTAAAGTCTATTTTGTCCAATTTAAGTTTTGCCACTCGAGCTTTCTTTTGATATCCATTTGCATAATAAATGTTTCTCCATCCCCTCATTTTCAATCTGCAGGTGTCTTTAGGTGTAAAATGGGTCTCCTGCAGGCAGCATGTAGAAGGGTCTTGTTTTTATCCATTCTGTCACTCTGTCTTTTGATTGGAACATTTGGCCCTTTCCATTCAAAATAATCACTGATAGATATGTATTCATTGCCATTTTATTACTTGTTTTGTGGTTGTTTCTGAATATTTTTCTCTGATCCTTTCTTGTCTTTCTTCTATGGTTTACTTGTTTTCTTTAGTGATATGTTTGGATTTCTTTCTCTTTATTCTTTGCATATATATTAGTGGTTTTTGATCTGTAGCTACTATTAGGTTTATATATAACATCTTCTGCATATAGCAGTCTTTATTAAGTTGATGGTCATTTAAGTTTGAACCTATTCTTTTCTCCTCTCCCCTCCATGTTTTAGATATAGGGCATCATATTTTACATCATTTTATTTTGTGAGTTCCTTGGCTTATTTTTTTTTACAGAAATATTTGTTTTTACTGGTTTTATGTTTCTTACCCTCATACTGTCATTTTTGGTCCTTCCTTTCCACTCAAAGAGGTCCCTTTAATATTTCTTGCAGGGCTGGGGTAGTGGTTATGAACTCTTTTAGTTTTTGTTTGTCTGGGAAACTCTTTATCTCTCCTTCTATTCTGAATGATAGCCTCACTGGATAGAGTATTCTTGGCTGCAAGTTTTTCCCACTCAGCACTTTGAATATATTATGCCTCTCTCTTCTGGCTTAGGGAGTTTCTGCTGAAAAATCTGCTGATAGCCTTATCATGTTTCCTTTGTATGTAACTGTCTTCTTTTCTCTTGCTGCTTTTAGTATTTTTTCTTTATCACAGATTTTGCCAATTTAATTACAACATGTCTTTGTATGGATCTGCTTTTGTTGGTTTTTGCAGGAAGCGGGTCTCTGTGACTCTTGGATCTGGATTTCTGTTTCCTTCCCCAGATTAAGGAAGTTTTCAGCTATTATTTCTTCAAATAAATTCTCTACCCCATTTTCTCTCTTTTCTTCTGGGACTTCTATAATACAAATGTTATTACATTTGATGGAGTCACTGAGTTCCTTAAATTTATTCTTGTTTTGCATAATTCTTCTTTTCCTCATTTGTTCGGCTTGATTACTTTCCATTACTCTGTCTTGTAGGTTTTTGACTCATCCCATTGCTTCTTCCAACCTGCTGCTCCTTCCATCAAGCGTGTTTCTCATTTCATTTATCGAACCCTTTATCTCTGTTATGTTATTTCTTATCTCCATGTTAATGGTCTCACTGATGTCTTCCACTCCTTTGTCAAGTCTGATGAGTATCCTTATGATCACTGCTTATATACTCCATCAGGCATGTTACTTATATCTGTTTTGCTTAGATCTCTGGTTGTGACCTCGTTCTGTTCTTTCATTAGAGACAAATTCATCTGTCTTCTCATTTTGTTTAAGTCAAGTCTGTGAGCCTGTTTCTCTGTGTTAGAAAAGTCAATTATATCTCCTGCTCTTGGAGGTAATGACTTTATGAAGAAGAGGTCTTGTATTACCCTGAAGTACAGGGTCCCCTATTCACCAGGACCTGATGATTCTGAGAGTATCTTCAATGTGGGTTGCATGTGTTCTGCTGTTGTGTCCTGGCCATGCTATCTTCAGGCCAGCCATCTGCAGAGGCTCTCTTTGCCTGTTGTGAGTAGTGTTTGGTCCTTGGCCTAAACATGTGAGTTTTGACTAGATGTGCTCTGGTCTGCTTGTGAAATGAGACCTGTCACCACCACTGCCAGAACTGAGGCCTTGCAAAACTCCCAAGTCAGAAGATGTGGTACTGGCAGTAGTTTGGGCTGATCTTCCAGGGTGGGGGCCTGCCTTGCTGGTACTGAAGAAATTGTGATTTGTTGGGGGGAGGTTTTTCCAGGGGGTTGGGGCTTGGAGTAAGCAATTTAGGTACCCAGTGTTGGCACTGTGGTGCTTCCTGCAAGTAGCCTTGTGCTTATGCAGAGGGGTGGAGGAGGGAAATGATGTCTGCCAGTTCCTTTGTTCCTGGAGTGGTCTCTCTGTGAATGCTGTCTCGCTGGGATGCACTCTGAGATGAGTGAGTAATCTCCTCATTGTGTGCCCCAGGTGATCTTCAGATCACTGTTTCCATGCTGTATGTCATGCTCTTTGCCCAACCTTCTCTATAAAGGCAGCCTTAATGTCCTCTGGGCTCTCCCAGGGCCAAGCCCACTGATCTTTAAAACTCTAGGCTTTAAGGCCTCCTGGTTGTCAAAAGTCACAAAATTTGACCCCTGTCACTTTTTAAGCCAATTGCTATGGGGATTCATTTTTCCCATGCACTCCCCTGTGTGCTAGTTCATCCCTTGCCTTTCTCTGTGACCATGGCTCCCTTCCCACCACAGTAGCCATGATCAGTTTCTCTACTAAGCTGCATCTCTGCACTTCTTACCTTCTTCAATGTGGGCTCTTCTCTCCCTTTAGTTGTGGAACTTGTTCTGTCAGTCTTCAGGTTGATTTCTGGGGTATTCAGAATATTTGTAGTTATTTAGTTGTATTCATGGGACATATTCTCTAGGATCCTCCTACTCCACTATGATCTGCCCCTCCCCTTCATCACACTTCCTAGATTTGCTTCATTCTCTCCATCTATAGGCTGGCCCTGTTGGCCCAGTACTCTTTGTTATTCTTTATTGGGCTTCTTTCCACCAGCCTCCACTTGCCTGGGGATACCACACATAGTCCTAGTTTCTTTCATCATTGGAATGAAACTTGCCAGAGCCAATGTTGGAGAGAGGCAAAGGAGCAAGAATCTTGGGTGGGAATTAGCTTCTAAAGATGGCTTATAATTTGAAAATCAGTCCCAATTACTCTGGAAAATCCTGTGCATTATCTATGACATACAGTGGAGTTTGTCATTTGTTGATGAAACAACTCTTAGTGGCCTTGACATTTATTTTGTAAATGCTGTAATGATACTGAGAGCAGAGAGATGCTTTCAGTAAGAGGCTCTGATGTCAGCTGAGGGACAGTCCCAAGGCTGTCTCTGCTCTCAGGTTTGTGTTTTTCTCATGGCCTTTCTCTTTTGTTGTATTTAGTGCAGTCCATAATGTACACTCACAAGTGCCGGGGCTCCATGTGTACACAGTCAGTATTTAGCAAGCAACATTTTGCCCATAGCACTGTGCAGGCCAGTAGTCTGAAATGTTTGTTGTGGTAGTGCTTATGATCTAGCACCTGCATTAGTGATCAGCAAATGAACACCTGCCCTTCAAGACCCCTACTCCACTGCCCCACTTAGTCACCCATTTGTTATTATATCCCACTGGTGAAGTCCTAAAATTTTGTTTCTAGCCCTCCAATTTTAAAATCATCTTTTCAAATCTCAAAGCTTTGGCTCCTCTGGTTAAATCATGCCCTCCTTTCCTTTAAAACACTGCTTTCAAGTAACATTGTAGGAATAGCCTGGTGTCATTCAATCATTCCAGTAATTCAAGCAGTATTTACGTACTTCTTCATTTGTTATGCATGCCATATGTGTATGGATATTCCTGGAAGCATAGATGCATGTTACATGCTTGTTTTCAGGGTTTTGTTGCTTTTGCTCTTTTTCTCTTTCTTGACACACACACACACACACACACACACACACACACACACACACACGTTTTTTTTTGCTTGATCTGACTCCCCCATTAGATAATAAACTCCTTGCAGTAGAGACTGTCTTCTGCTTCATCTCACATTCTTCATGGTACCTTATTATTTGTCTTTGGGTATCTAAGCAATATCTTCATCTATAGACTTTCTTCATTTTTCTAACCGAGAAGTAAAAGCCAGTGGTCTTTGTTTTTCAGGTTCCACTTCTACAGTGGATCGGATGATATCATGCGTGTGTGGAAATTTTGAGCCAGCTGAACATCCTCAATAATTTTAACATGATCTTGGGCTGTGTCTCAGAAAAACATCAGCCATTATGGAAAACGATTCCACTCACTCACAGCTCACTGTGAAAACAGAAAATCCAAGGAGAATAATTGAAAATCCACTTGAGCTGGACCAACTTTAAAATTTACGAATATCCTTAGTTTTCAAAGGGCTGTCTTTTACCTTTTCTCTAAATTTCTACTCGGATTTTTTTTTTTTTATATTGTTTTGTTAAGTATCTCTGGAGCCAAGGCCCTAATTCTTCGGTGATAGCTTGCACTCAGTTTGTTTCATGACCATTTGGATCAACTACTCAAGAGAATGAGCCACACTACCATGTTGGTGGCTGCCGGCTGTGGCTCTTTTATGTGACGAAAGAGGTGGAAGTTTTTGACAGTGATGCTGAGTTGACATATAAAGCATCTCGTTTTATGTTGTTCTCAGTGCTTCAAAATGGCAATCAGGTTGGACAAACTGTGAGGGTCAATTTCAAAAAAGAAAAAAGAAAAAACAAAAAAGCACTTTCTTCCACCTGGAATTTACTTTTACTCAGAGCCAAGATGGGGCTATTTTAGGAAAATTATGCCTGACTTTATTTGAGCTTAAGTTAAAAAAAAAAAAAAAAAGGCACTAAATCACTCAGTGAGATGTTTACTTTTGCCAGAAGACTTAACTGACACTCATTCAAGAAGTGATCCCAGTTTTCAGGTCAAAGGCATGATTTCTGGGGCCTGCTGCGTGCACGGCGGTGCTCTGATACCTCAAGAATTACACTCAACAGCGAGAAGCCAGCAAAGAAATGCTATCTTTTTCCCTTTTCTTCTTTACTCTGGGATGCAAAAGTTACACAATTTATTCATTTTTGATCTGGCTACAAACAAAAGAAAAAGAAGCAAATGTGAACCAAGAATGAAGAAAAAGAAGACCATGTTCTTAAAAGTTAAATTGACAAGGGAAGGAAAATAGTACCCAAGGAAGCAATGGCAAGATAGCCCCAAACTGGGTGGTGTGAACTTGAAAACTGTCTGATTTGAACCACCCCAGAACTAATTCCTTTTGGATCCAAGAATATTGACGTTGGAATGACCTAAGGAAAAATTATATCTTAATAGTTGTTCTTGAAATGGCAGTCCTGAGCCCTGAAGGGTAGAGGGTAATTTACAACCTCTGCCCTGCTGACATCCATTGGCCCCATCAGAACACACCGAGGACCACCACCTCAATGGGAAGCAGATGCCAGGGCATCTCACGGGCCCTGGGCAGCGGGCTTCCCACCAGAGAGGGAGGGAGGTCAGAAGGGAAGCAGTGAGGCACAGGGAATTCACATTGGTGTGGTTTGCCAAGGTAGAATATGGGAGAGGCAAGAAATCACCCTGCTTCCAGAACACGTGATTGTGGCAAGATCGAGGGGGTAGGGAGGATGAAGGCCTGATGAACGAGGGAGCTCGCAGGTGGGAGGATTTTTGTCCCCACCTTGAGCAGCAGTCTCCCACCCTCCTGCTTTCTGAGAATGTGTGTTCTCGGGCCTGTGATCTGCTGGGTCGGGGCCCTTCTCGCGGCCCCCTGGGAGCTGCCTGGGCGGGCAGGTGAGTGGGCGCTGTGTGTGGAGGGGAGGTCAGAAGACGCTTTGTGCCAGAGAGTGGGCGTGCCAAGGGAGGCAGCTTTCCCTTGATCCCCAGGGGGCGTTCTGGGTGCACACCCCTGAATGTAAAGGAAAGGAAGTCTGGGTATCCTGTCTGGGTTCTAATGTTCTCCCTTCTGAGAAAGCTGGGCGACCCTGGCCTGGCGACTGACCCCTGTGGAAGGATGGTGGGGATAGGACGCTGTGCCTGGGGCACGGCTCCCCGCCACTGAGAGGAAACCTTTCTCCCCTCTTTCTTCACTAGAGGAATTCTCGGGACTGGAGACTGACACCGCAATGCCCACGGAAGAGGCGTACGTTATCTATGACGAAGGTACCAACTGATTTTACAGTTCGGATTTGAACAGTTTCTCTCACTTTCATTACTAAGTGGATGATGTCAATTTTCTAAGTGTCCCTCAGAACTCTGCATGGCAATGCTCAGGGAAGATGGTCGTACCCCAGCTTCCAAGTTAACCCCCAGTACTATTTGATCCAAAGAAAAACAGTGAGCTTCATATGTGAATGCAGCTTCCAGACAAGCCCCTGTGCCCCCCGCTCTCTCCCCGCCCCCCGGGAACTCTGGAGCTGCTGGCCTGGGCCTGTGCTTCCACCGCCATTTGTGAACCGTCTTGGTTTAACCCATGACTCCGATTCCTCTGTTGGCTCCTCTCATTGTTCTCTTTTCTCTCCTTTTCTAATCGTGTAAAAAAAAATGCAGCGCTACGGGGGCGCCTGGGTGGCTCCTTCGGTTGCGCATCTGACTCTTGATTGGGGCTCTCAGATCGTGATCTCAGGGTCGAGCGATGGAGCCCTGCCTGGAGCTGTACACTGGGCAAGGAGCCTGCTCGAGATTCTCCCTCCTCCTCTGCCCCTCCCGCTGCCCCTGCCCCTCCCCCCACCCCCTGCTCCTGCACAAGCCCACGCTCTCTCACTCTCTAAAAAAGAAAAAAGAAAGAGAGAGAGAAATGCAGTGCTATGCAGGCGTTTTTATCACAGAATCTCTCCGAGCAGGGGTAAGCGTATAAGACTGAGACCGTGATACGGTCTGGGTAGAATCTGGAGCCAGTGAGGTTAGTGTACACAGACCCTGTGACCTTGTGATCGTTCGGTGTGTTTTACAAATTGCCTCTGCGGGTTTCCCGTGAGTATTTTGTCCCCACCACAGGGCTGGCCTTTAACACTCAGGATATTCTCACTTCTGTGCTTCCTTGTCTGCCGTTCTCTGTAGCTCCAGTGACCCCCGAACACCGATGTCAGAATAATGTCACCTTTGATGCGGTCATAGTAAAGTATGATACATTGGGTTCATCCCAGAGTTTAAGGAAAAAA
>JAPYYJ010004184.1:0-10704 GCA_028533885.1 Nasua narica
GGACCTGCGAGGGAGACAAACCATAAGAGACTTTTAATCTCAGGAAACAAACTGAGGATTGTTTGGGACGGGGGATTGGTAAGGGATAGGGTGGCTGGGGGATGGACGTTGGGGAGGGTATGCGCTATGGCGAGTGCTGTGAATTGTGTAAGACTGATGAGTCACAGACCTGTACCCCTGATGCAAATAATACATTATATGTTAATAAAAATAAAATAAGATGTAAGCTGATGTTGCTAACTCTTGTTTTAGTCAGTTCATCATCGGTCACGGTCAGTCAGAACAGTCTCCTGATGGATATGTGATTTCCAACAAAGTAAATAAAACAGAGATTGTTTTGCCCCAAACATTTTCTTAGTAAACTATACTTTACTAACCTGATTTAGTTCTGGGGACAAGGTAAGTTCATATCCTGCTACAGGGGACAAAAGATAAGCATTTATCTATACAGGGATGATACAGTTTTACTATCATAACCTAAGATAGGCCTTAAGAAACAAATGACCATATTGCTTAAATATTATCAGAAATAATAACTTACAAATAACATTTCTAAAAACCAAAGCCATCATTATGAGAATATCTCAAACATTTGATAGACTTCACAACTAAGTTAAACAACCAATTTACATAAATGTTAAAGAAATGCAAAACAATTCAAAAACTACATGATAGAAATTCTCTGAATACTGGGTTCCTTATCAAGAATCTGTACCAACAACATTCCTGTCCTCAGCTCCTTATACGGGAAGATAAATCCATATCTGGGTAAACAAAGCAGTCATGAGACACCAACAATACCTTCATGGTAAAATACACCTAATTGTGACAAGTATCACATTTTTACATTTCCCAAAGTGAAAGGTTTTGTTTTTGCACCTTCCCATGCTCTTTTTCAGCAGCCAGGGAGAGGGTTTCATGCATTTCTACAAGGCAAAGCCCTGCCTTTGATATGGTTCCCCATCCCTGGTTATGCTAGAAAGGAATGCAATGATCCAGAAGCCAATTAGATATGAAACATAACCATTTAAATAAAATTTGATTTAAATCAATAACCATTTATTAAGCACTCATTGTGCTCTAAGGGACAAGAGAATAACAAGGAAATGATCTAGACCTCCAGGAACAGCTGGAATCTAGAAAAGAGGAAAGGCAGACAGGACATGAAATACTGTGGCACAGGACAGATATGATAAATAACAGAATAGAGATGGGGGAACAAAAGGATAATCTAGGCATATGGGAGAGGAAGAGAAAATAACCCCCACTAGGCATTGCCCTGAACTAGATTGCCTTAATAGATACTAAGGTAAGAACTCAATAAGAGAATATGTAGAGCATTCTTGCATTCTTTTTCCTGATCCCTACCATGACCCTGTCTTAACTCTGCTCCTAAAAGCCAGTCTCTGCTCTATTCTGGGAAAGAAGGGAAAAACAAAGAGAGAGAATCCAGAATGCTTGCTCACTTATGGCTAGGCTGGAGAGTTGGGAAGACAATAGAGCCCATAGGAACCCCTAAAAAGCCATACCCTTGGCACCTGGTCACCACCTGTCTCCCCTGGCAGATTCCCTACTTCTCCCTTTTTGGCACTCTCTGAGGATGCTAACTGGCCTGCTAACTCTCCCTGAGCATGTCTTCCCTCCCCACCCCCTTGAATCATGACGTTCCTTCCACCTGATCTCTTCTTCTCTCTCAATCACCACATATTTATGTCTCACCCAGGCATCAAGGTCTGGTTCAAATGTCATCACCTCTGTGAAAAATATAAATAAATAAATAAATAAATAAATAAATAAATAAAGCGAGCAAGCTACAAATTATTAAGAACACACTTCATTCTGGGAACACATTCATCTCCCCTAACTCTCACAACCATCACGGCAGTAGGTGTTACTACACCCATTTTGTAAAGAAGCAGGTTCAGAGTATAAGAGCACACAGCTAGTCAGTGACAAGGCTAAAACTCAAGCCCAGGGATCCTAAGCCCAGATCCTATTCCCTTGCCCACAACATTATTTTACCTCCAAATCCAGCAGCCCTAACCCCACATTAGGATCACTCGTTGCCCAGGCCATGGCTCAGACCAACCACAAAGAGTCTCAAGGGTGGACCCCTCTACATTTTAATGCTCCCCAGGGAACTCCAGTGTAGACCCAGGATTGAGAACCACTATCTCACTTTATCTCCTTCACTTTTTCAAAGGTACCTCTTGCTCCCTCCAAATTCCAACACTACTCTGTTTCTACCTTCAATCAATCATTCGTTCAGTCACTGATCTCTTACTGGGTACCAGTCACCACACAGAGCTCTGAGGATCAGCATGAAATAAGACCATACCTCCTGTCCCTATGCAGCTATTCTTAAATGTAATAAAGGCACAAATGTGAAAAGGCAAAACTTTAAAACTTGTAGAATAAAATATAGTAAAATATCTTTGTGATTTGGGGCAGGGAGCGATTTCTTAAACAAGACACCAAAGGCATAAGCCATAAATGGGAAACTGACCAATTTGACCTCATTTTAAATGTAAAAATTTTTTCATTAAAAGATACCATTAAAAAGTGGAAAGGCGGGATGCCTGGGTGGCTCAGTTAGTTGAGCTGCTGCCTTTGGCTCAGGTCATGGTCCATGGTCCCGGCGTCCTGGGATCGAGTCCCGCATCGGGCTCCTTGCTCAGCGGGGAGCCTGCTCCTCTCTCTGCCTCTGCCTGCCTCTTTGCCTGCTTGTGTTCTCTCTCTGTTAAAATAAAATAAAATAAAATAAATTTAAAAAAAAAGTGGAAAGGCAAGCCACAAACTGGGATATAAAATTTGCAACATAAAATTTGTCACAAAAGATTGGTATTCAGAATATATACAGAACTCCTACAAATAAATAGGGAAAAAAATCCAGCAGGAAAAAGCATATACATTTCATAGAAGAGTAAATACAAATAGCTAAGAAACATTTGAAAAGATGTTCTACCTCATTAAAAATTAGAGAAACAGGGGCGCCTGGGTGGCTCAGTGGGTTAAGCCTCTGCCTTCGGCTCGGGTCATGATCTCAGGGTCCTGGGATCAAGCCCCACATCAGGCTCTCCACTTGGTGGGGAGCCTGCTTCCCCCCCCCCGCCCGCCCCGCCTGCCTCTCTCCCTACTTGTGATCTCTCTCTCTCTGTGTCAAATAAATAAATAAAATCTCTTTAAAAAGATTAGAGAAATAGAAATTAAAATATAGTAAGATACCATTTTATACCAAATGGACTGTCAAAATTTTTAAAGTTTGGCTACATCAAGTATTGGCCAGAATGTAGAGTGATGGGGATGTTGAGCTACTGCTAGTGGGTGTGTAAATTCAGTACAGCAAACAATTGCAATACAATGGAATAAGTATATAATAGGTGGAGCAGGAAGTGACTAGGACATATGGCAGGCTGGGCAGGGAAGGGCCCAAGAACGCTGAGATGTAAGGGATGAATAACAGTTACCCGGCCAAAGGAAGGGAAGGGTGTTGCAGGTAGAAGAAGGGTGAGCATGATATATTCAAGGCTGAAAAGGGGAGTGTTCAAAAGCCAGGTCAAGAAGGCTAGAAACTGTGCCCAGGAGACTGGATTCTAAGAACCATGAGAAACTACTGACGGGTCTTCAGCAAGGACATAATATTCATTCATTCAACAAAAAGTTACTGGCACTTGCTATTGGGCAGGTCCCACATCAGCTCTGGCTCTCTATGATTGTGTCTGTTCTAGAAATATTACTCTAGCTATAGGGTGGAGAACAGATTGGAGGGTCAGTCACACAACTAGAAGCAGGGAGACTACGGGAAGTGAACTGGAGATTGTCATGTGGACTTGGGGGCAACAGAAACAGAGGGTGTAAATGCATGGAAACATGAGGTACTTGGAAAGTAAAAGGAACCAAGCATGGTGGTTCATTAGACATGGGGCTGGAGTGGTGAATAAGGTGATAGGCTCAAGGTGATGCTCTAGGTATCTGGGTGGATGGTGAGACTTTCATGCGCTAGGAATTGAAAAGGAGGGTGAGAAGTGGAACAGTTTGGCCTAATTAAGGGACAGACAGAACACTAGATAGGAGACTGGGAAAGGAATGGCTGAAGGAAAAGCTGGGTAGTATTGAAAAACCGGGGCAAGAGGCGGTTGTAGTTTGAGAAGAAAATGATCAATCATGTGAAATGCCACTGAGAAGTCAGGTTTTGTTTTGTTTTTGTTTTTTGTTTCTTTTTTAAAGGCTGAAGATGATCATTGACTACAGGGACAATGATGGTCTTCATAAGAGAAGTTACAATCAAGCAGAAGGAGGAAGCAAAAGCACTGAGGCCTGAGGAGTGGGAGGAAAAACAAGTGAAGGCACTTTTTTAAGAGAAACAAAGCAGTTTTGTTTTGTTTTGTTTTGTTTTGTTTTGTTTTGTTTTGATTCATATAAGCAAGGCATGAGAGGGTTCGGTTAGAAGGAGCCAGTAGAGGGTAAAATGTCAAAGATGAGGGAGAAAGATTTCAGCAGCAAGGTCCTTGAGAAGATGAGTATTCCATTTCAACCCTAATTGGGTGTACTTCAATTCAATTCTAGCAATAACCATCCAGAGCTAGTACAGACCCCATAAGTTAAAGAGTGCGGTCCCCAATAAGACTATCCTGACCAGAGACCACCTACACTTCTGACTGACAGGTTATAAATTCAGAAGTTCCCAAGATCCCCTCAGGTTTTTTAATTAGTTAGAAAGATTCACAGAATTCAGGAAAGTGCTGTTATTATTATTATTTTATTAAATAGGATACAAATCAGAAGAACCGGCCAAATGCCAAAACACAGAGGAGGTGGCCTGGGAGGGAACACAGAGCTTCCATGCCCTCTGAATGTGGAATCAGGACACATCGCTCTCCCAGTACATCACTGTGTTCAACAAAAAGAAACTTCTCCAAGCTCCAGTGTCCAGAGTTTTTCTGGGATCTCATCATGTAAGTATAATTGATTAAATCACTGGCCATGTGAGTGAACTCAATCTCTAGTCTCCCTCCCCTTCCCTCCCAGGAGGCTAGGAGGAAGAGGTGACTGATACCATAATGTGACTCAAAGCCCCAATCTTCCAATCACATGGTTGGTCTTTCTGGAGACTAGCCTCCCTCCTGCAGTTACCTAAGGGCACTGCCAAGAATCAAAAATTCCAAGAGTTTCAGAAGTTCCCTGATAGGAATCTGGAGCAAAAACCAGATACACTTTGTATAAACAACAGTGGGTCAGGAGGTTCGAGACTTGGATAGAAGGAAGAGCCCAGGTAGGATAAAGAGCCTCCACCATTCCAACAACTGAGTGGCTCAGTCAGTTAAGCATCTGCCTCTGGCTCAGGTCATGATCCCAGGATCCTGGGATAGAGCCCCAGGTCAGGCTCCCCAATCAGCAGAGAGTCTGCTTCTCCCTTTTCCTCTGCTTCTCCCCACCCCCTGCTCATGCTTGCTCTCTCTTTCTCTCTCTCAAAT
The DNA here is from genome assembly GCA_028533885.1 of Nasua narica. NCBI lineage: Eukaryota > Metazoa > Chordata > Mammalia > Carnivora > Procyonidae > Nasua > Nasua narica. The sequence goes on from JAPYYJ010004184.1 coordinate 5,475, forward strand.
AAATAAAATCTTTAAAAAAAAAAGAAAGGAAGGAAGGAAATGGTGTGGGAGCTCTCATATGATGGTTTTCATCATATTTTCAAGCACTAAGTTTGAGGGAGAGAGGTAGGGTCAGGATTTGAGGTCAGTGGTAAGCATCTGAATTGACTGCTATGCACAGCACACTAGATCTTCATAGGACTGCCAGACAATGTCAGAGCCCAGTGGGTGGTGGTGTCCATGCATCCAGGAGGCAGTCATCTGTGAGGCTAGGTAGTTTTCTCCAACAGTCCCCAATAGCCCCAGTAGAGATGCAGAAGAAGCAGACCATCAATACAACCAGGCCTGGGGTTTTGCCTAGGAAGTGCTAGGGGAGAATAAGGGAAAGCTGCTGAGAGGATCAGCAAGAAAATGGTTGAAAAGATGGAGCATATTAACTACCTGGCTAATATGGAAGCAAAAATAGGAGGACAGATAGAGAGGGAGGATGTCTATGGGTTAGTGGTCCTGATAAGGATGAATAGTTGGCCCTTTGAGAGTATGGGGGTGAGAAAGCAGGAAGGCTGTGGTCAGAAAGAAGGATGTCTGTGTGCATGATTGCCTAAATGGAGTCTTTCCAAGAGATACGCAGCCTTGAGGGTGGCAAAAAGGACCGCCTCTTCTCAGCACCTACTACTAATTCTTTGTATTCAAGATAAGTTCCCTGAAGAGAGGCACCCATGTTTAATTCATCTTTGTATTCCTAGCAATATTGGAAATACTATACGGAAGGCAATTATACTTTTAAGGAATGGTTGTTAAGGGTGCTGGAAAACTCAGGACACCCATGTCTGGTGAGTCCACTTGGGGGCCCCATTTGGACAAAGGCCCCAAGGAACCAATGAAACAAAGGGACAGTGATGCATACTGGGGAACAATACTCCCCATCCCCACTGCAGCCCCAGGCCAAGTGAATTCTTTATGAATGAATGCTGCCAGTTGACACTTTCCAGTCTTAAGGCACACACACTCACACATAACCAGTGATCCCTGCTGGATTATCACTACTATCAGAGTTTCGTTGGCAATGGTGAAAAGGAGGCCACTCTCAGTAGAAAGGGAAGAAAGGAGGAGGAAGGGAGGCAAACTACTATTTCCTGTGTGTCAACCACGGTCCACCTCTGGGTTAAGATGCTTTCACATAAAGGACCTTGTTTATCTTTGTAACAACCTTGAGAGATAGGTTTTGTTGTCTTCATTTTAACATAAGGACATCTGGCCAGGAAGAGGAGTGACCTTCAGAGATAAGGCTAGGAGGGTAGAGCTTCATCTGATTCCCTCTTTGGTCTTTCTGACTCACCTACTGGATGCCTCCTGGAATCCTTCATTCCAGTGATAATTCCCCCCTTGCCTGAGTGCTCATCATAAGCAAGGTGTCATAGGAGAAGTGGCTGATTTTGTCTTGGTCCTCTAGGAGCTTTAAGATTGGAGGGGAAGGTCAGATGTGTTCCCAAACAGTCACACTCAAAGTAGCTCCCTACTAGCAACAAGGGAGGCTTATTACTTGGGGGAAACTAAATTGAAAAGTTCCGTTCTGGGTACTGACATGACGAGTTTGTTTGCTAATTTGTAGGATTGTTTTCCTTATGACTAGCACTTAAAAGAAGAGCAAATCTCCCTGTCTAGTGAACAAAGTGAGACTAAGGTGATCCTGTTGTATCCTTGATACTTTAAAATAGCATCTCCTAAGGAATCAGTCTCAGGAAAGAGGCAATCAAGGAATTTGCCGGAGTTCACTAAGTCTGACTCCTGAGATCTGGTTGTCCATAGGATGATGTAAGAGTTAAGTGGTCTGACCATCAAACAATCTGTGTTAAAGCCAGCGAGGCTGCTGTGGGTTCAGAGAAAACATTGTGGGCTTATTCCCTTTCTCCCCCCACATCTCCACTAATACCAGTTGAGTCCCCTTGTCCATGAAGCCATTTGCAATAGGACCATCAGGCAGGGGCCAACTCCCGGTGTCAGGACTGGCTGAGCCAGTTCCTCTAAAGAATGTGGCCCTTGGCTGAGATTTCAGTCCTGGGCTTCCGCAGGAGCACAGAGTAACACCTTGCCCTCTCTCCACCAGAACGCCCAGTGTGGGGAGAACTCGAGCCAGAAGTTGGGCACCTGTACGGGGAGTCTGCCACCTGCCTGGTCTGCGACTGACTCCAGGGTAGTCTTGTTCCTCACCTATAAACTGACCTCAGGGACTCAGTAGGAGATATCCAAGCAAGAGTTCTTGGTTGCCTTAAGCCCATGTGGAGCAGAATCCTGTTGGGCAAGGTCACGCTCTAGAACAAGCAATCTCAGAAGGAACTGCCAAGAGGAAGTGAGAAATAAGAGAGGGCAGGGGAACCTCTCCGCAGCCAGCCAGAGCAGCATCCGCTACCAGGCAGGAGCCGGGGACACACGCTGCCCATCCAAAGGCACTGAACCGAATGACTCTAATCTTTCGGGGCTCACATCCTTTGGAAAGCATGGAGTGAAACCTGAGACGGGAGCTAGATGGCTCATTCGCTCAACCGCCACTCAAAAATTAGAATCACCCACCCTGGCCTGGGGACACGATAGGAATAAGACTACAAGAATGTGCTCCAATCGTGCCCACAGGCTGGTGGAGCAATCTGTCAGCAAATAACAGATAAGGGATCATTTCGGACAGCGAGGAGAAAATATACAGGAGTAATGTGACAATGAGTGCCTAGAACTTTTTATTTTGGTGCAGTCCCATTCGTTTATCTTTGTTTTTGTCTCCCTGACCTGAGAAGACGTATCCATAAATATGCTGCTAAAATCCATACCTAAAAGATTACTGCCTTTTCCTTTATAGGAGTTTTATGGCTTCTGGTCCCACATTTAGGTCTTTAATCCACGTTGAGTTTATTTTTGTTGTGGTATAATACAATGGTCCAGTTTTTTTTTTTTTAAATATGATATATATTATATATGTGTGTATGTACATATTATATATGTATATATGTGATGGAATATTGCTCAGTCATAAAAAAGAATGAGACCTTGTCATTTTCAACAACGTGGATGAACCTAGAGGGTATTAGGCTAAGTGAAGCCAGACAAAGAAAGACAAATACCATATGATGTCACTTACCTGTCCATATGTAGAATGTAAAAAAACAAAATGAAAACAGACCAAAAAAAGAGAAACAGGCTTATAAATACAGAGAACTAACTGGTTGCCAGAAAGGGAGGGGGTTGATGGGATAGGTGAAATAGCTGAAGGGGATTAAGAGGTCTAAAATTCCAGTTACGAAATTTAAAAAGCCACAAGGATAGAAAGTACAGCATAAGGAACATAGTCAATAAAATTATAAGACATTGTAAGTTGACAGATGGTAACTACATTTATCATGGCGAGCATTACATAATGTATAGAACTGTCAGATCGCTATGGTGCACACCTAGAACTAATACAACATTGTATGCTGCCTATACTTCATTAATAAATTTTAAAAGAGAGAGAGCGTGTGTGGCTGGAACCAGAGACAGAAGGAGAGCTGGGGGTCAATGGAGACATTGATGAGAAAAAGATAAACCAACTTGCCCCCCAGTTAGGGACAAGACTGCCAAGCCAAGGATCAGACAGAAGGCCTGTGTGCTAGGTACAGTGAGAAGAGGAAGAGGGCTGAGATAAAGAAAGTACCAGCAAGGGCTGGGCCGTGTGAGCCTTGGAAAGGCCTCAGAAAAGGAGATCCCACCTCAACTAACCAATAATATCACAATGGGGCATGCTGAGGTCACACGGACTTCTACCCCAAACCCAGGGACATAGGGGAAGCCTTTGCCCTAAAGAGGGGCATCACGAGTACAGCTATGAGCCCCGTGCTCCCCAGTCCACAAGCATTCTGCAACCACAAACATGGACAGGCCCCGGCAGAAGGCAAACAATGTCAGCCACCTGGAATAGCCAAGGGTGGCTACCCAGTCACTCAGAGCCCTTCCATTATTCCCCGAAGCACAGAGTCACTCCCCTTCGCATCATGTCTTGAAGGGCCCCAACACCCATTTCTTTATGCTTCCCTTTGCACAGTACAAACCTTCCAGATGCCCTGCTGAAGGACACTTCTGGGGAGAGGGAAGGTGAAGCTGGGCTCCTAGATAGCGTAAGGTCAGTGGTGAGGCGTCTGTATGGACAGACAAAATTTCCCTTCTTCTCTTCTAGGCTTGTTGGCTGGTCTAATAATTAAACTGATATGAGACAGACTAACAGGAGAAAAGCAAACTTAATTTCATCTGTGTAGGAGCCCCATAAAAATTTAAGACTCAAAGCAGTCAGGCAATGGAGGTTTATGTGTCCCATTCTGAGCTAGGCAAAGGGGTAGAGCCCTAGGGCTTCAGAGGGAAGGAGGGCAATTCACAGGCATATAAGAAGAGCAGGTGTTTGGAAATCCGATACTTGCCCTACCATGCAGAAAAGTCTATCAGATAAAAGTTCTCTCTGGAGGGTGCCTGGGTGGCTCAGTTGGTTAAGCGACTGCCTCCGGCTCAGGTCATGATCCCGGAGTCCCGGGATCGAGTCCCATGTCGGACTCCCAGCTCTGTGGGAAGTCTGCTTCTCCCTCTGACCTTCTCTCCTCTCATTCTCAGTCTCTCTCTCTCTCTCTAATAAATAAATAAAATTTTTAAAAAAGTTCTCTCTGGTAACAGCCCTCTCTCTGGTATAGGCTACTTATCTACATTATTTTAGGTAGTTACAGGAGAGGTAACAAGCTGAGTTTTGAGTCTCATTGCCTTCAGCTCAAAATAACCCATATGCCAAGTTAGTACATTCTGAATGACACATTCTACTCCCTTTCGATTCATTCACCACACACAACATGCCTGGGTTTCAGTAGGGGTCAAATTTACCTTACACCTAATTATGAGGACAGAAATGTATCCCCCTCGATGTGTCCCCAGTGATCACCTTCTGAGGGTCCCTAAGACACTGTCTCAGAATCCTCCCTCTGACTTCCACCTCAGGCTGCCACACTCAGACTGCTGCTGGTGACATTCATTCATTCATTCATTCATTCATTCATTCATGTCAATCAAACTGCACTGCTCTAATATCTGGGGATACTGCAGTGAGCAAAGGCACCCAGGCCTCTGCTCACAGGGACCATTCTAGAGGTGGCTGCTTTGCTGGGCACACACAATACCTCCTAACCCCTCCTGTCACATCAGTCCTGGAGAGGGGATGTCCCTTAAACCTCTGAGACCACCTTCCTGC
>JAPYYJ010004185.1:0-10703 GCA_028533885.1 Nasua narica
AGATGCACAAGCCTAACCAAGAGCTATTTTCCTTTTTTTCCTTCCCTTCCCCTTCCCCTTCCCCTTTCCTTTTTAAGATTTATTTATTTGAAAGAGAGAGTACACAGAGGCAGAGGGAGAGGGAGAAGCAGCTTCCCCACTAAGCAGGGAGCCTGATGCGGGGCTCGATCCCAGGACCCTGGGATCATGACCTGAGCCGAAGGCAGACGCTCAACTGACTGAGCCCCCCAGGCATCCCAACTATGAGCTGTTTCTTGCATAAAATAGTGTTATTGGCTAATCATATTTATAACTTTGCATCATTTAACTAGCCAAGTTTCACGTAAATATTATACAATTACCAGTATATAAGATTACATTTACATATAATCATAATTGTACTTTTGTGTTATTCATTTATATAATTGTATTTACATACGATTTATGTAATTGATGGAGAAGGACTTCATCATTTAAACCTGGTATATTTTGGGGCGCCTGGGTGGCTCAGTGGGTTAAAGCCTCAGCCTTCGGCTCAGGTCATGATCTCAGGGTCCTGGGATCGAGCGAGCCCCGCATCGGGCTCTCTGCTCAGCAGGGAGCCGGCTTCCCCCTCTGTGCTTGCCTCTCTGCCTACTTGTGATCTCTCTCTCTGCCAAATAAATACAATCTCAAAAAAATAAATAAATTTGGTATATTTCACAATTCATTAGAAAGCTTTTATATATCTTTGTTTTAGCTTTTAGATATCTCGAGGAGTGAATTCATTTGTATATATACAATTATGTATTGTATAGTTTTAGGTAAACACACAGCCTACACAACAAATTACTGTATCAAAAACACTGTAAACCTATAGTACGTTTGTAGATCTAGGGAGATAGACAGTCCTGCATTTTCCAGAAGAAAGTATCATACGTGGTGAGTGGATTTCCAGGCAGGTCCCCAGTATCGACACTGAGTGATGCATAGAAACTACAGCTTGGAAAATCCATGACCCGCATGTGATGGCAAGCATTTTGTAGTACTCACGGAAATGTAATTGATCGTGCATGTGCTTTTGTGAACCATTTGGGACCCCTTCTGTCAGTGGGACCGTGTGGCTATAGGCCTGGATCTCTCCTACAGGGCTGGATAGGCAACTCGTGCTCCTCTCCAAACACATTGTGAACACCTGGAACTCATTGTGTGTCAACGATACCCCCTCCCCCCCAAAAGCATGCCATACAAAAAAGATGGAGACCATCTGAGGGTATGTGGAGGTCACCAGGAAGGAAGGACGCCGTGACACAATGATGACCATGAACACGGGGACCGTGGTGGCCACGGTTCTCGGTCGGTGTAGCCCTCTGCCCACCGTGTGACAGGTTCTGTTGACTCGGTCTCTTGGTGGCCTTGCACAACGTGAAGAACCAATATGGTAGACTCAGGAATGGAGCCTCTTAGCCTCAGCAGGAAAGGAATCGCCTGACTACGGTATTTCTGTGTTTTGCTGGGAACTAGCTTCTTCCTGCACAAGATGTTTGTTCTTTGGGTTTGCTCTTCCCCTCTTTCCTTGAGCTGTTGGATTGGACGCGTCCCACATGCCAGTTACAACCTGGGGCAGAAGTTTAGGGCTGGTAGTCAGGACAGGGATTTGGAATATGCCAGAACTCTGAAAAAGCCCTGGGAGTGAATGCTCTTAAGAACTGGGTTAAGGGCTTTGGTTCAGGACGGTATCACCACTCTCGTTTTGGGTGTGCAGTGTGGGTTCTCCCCTTCCCTCCCTGCCCTCCCCTTGCTTCCCAGCTGCCCTCTGTTTTGGGGACTGGTGATATCTCTTTGCTCCTTAAAAGGCTGAAGGAATCATAAACTTACCTAGATAAGATGCAGGGATCAAATCGTCAGGAAACGGTAGCAAATCATCACAGCAAGGAGGCTCCACGACGGCCCGAAAGAATTCTTCACATGCCATATGTGCGTGGCTGGTTCTCTTTGGAAAAGCTGTCAAACCCCGTATTTGTAAAACACTGGGTTTCATTTCGGCAGATCTGTGAGTAAAGACAGGCATTGAAGCTGATCCCTTTGACTCCATCAGGAAGGGCGCGCTCCTGAGACATTTTTGGTGTCGCGTGAACCTTCACTGGTGGAAATGTTCTCGTCGATCCCCGCCGTTTCCTTATGGTCCGTATAAAAATCGACGATAGGCGATAGTTAGCTCTGCCAGCATTCCCAAAGCACGAGCGGCAGAGAGGGCAAATATTCTGTCAAATAAATAAATAAAATCTCAGAAATCATGCAGAAGTGATAGCAATTGATGGGACGAGCTCCGAATCTGAGATTCTCTCTCTCTCTTCTTTTTTTTTTTTTAGATTTTTTATTTATTTATATGACCGAGAGAGATCACAAGCAGGCAGAGAGGCAGGCAGAGAGAGAGGGGGAAGCAGGCTCACCGCTGAGCAGAGAGCCTGATGCGGGGCTCAATCCCAGGACCCTGAGATCATGACCTGACCCGAAGGCAGAGGCTTTAACCCACTGAGCCCCCCAGGTGCCTCCCTCCCAGCTCATCTAAGTTTGGAGAACTTTGCCTGTCCTACCCGTCTCTTGAATTTTACCCTGAAGACAGGCACCTTAAGGACTTGAGGAGCCTCATGCTAATGGATTCATGGACGTGCCAGATAATTTGAGATTTTTTGTAATGAGTGTTACCCAAGTTACATAACTATCATCACAGAACTGTGTTGAGAATCCTTGTATTATATTTTTCTCATAGAGCAGAAAGAAAAACTAAGAGAATCTAAGTTTCCTTGAGAGTGTTTAAATTGCTAGAGTAATCTGCATGAATGAACTTGGTCTTCTTTTTTTCCTCCCCATTACGTTTATTTATTCAATATTGGTTGAAGGCTAAGAAGAAGGAATATAAAGACCATGTTGTTTATTTTTTTTTTTGTTTATTATCTGTATATAGTCCATACAATGTCATTTGGCCCCTCTATCATAGATATAAAAGTTTTTGTGGGGTAGGTAGAAACAGTAAAAGACGAAGCACAGTCTTATGATTAGGAACAAAGAAGTTTTATATCAGAATCTCTTTGTGTGTGTGTGTGTGTGTGTATTTGAGTATTTCTGTGTTTAATCTCTCATGTCCCATGTTCCCTGTTAAGGAAAATAGTGGCTTAAGTCAATGCTGATAAATCTTTTTCAAATAGTTAAAGGCAAAATCACCAGGGTCATAGAGCTTAAATACTAGCAGTCGGGTTCATTTTATAGTTTTCCGATGAAGATGGTAACAACCGTTACATTTTTACTGCTTAAACAGGACAAAGTCCGAGAGGTAGACAGATAGGTGACGAAGTTCCAAACGGGGTAGGGAGGTGACCGGGAGCCTTGGGGAAAAGAAGGCTGCCTGACAAACTTGGATTGTTACAAGTCTGTTCCTAAATCTTTCCAAGATCTGGCTGTCCCTTTTCTGTCTTGTCAATGTAACTCAGAAGGGGAAGCAGGTTGCAATGCTACATTTAACCACCAAAGCCCAGCCTGCAAACCCGCTGCATTCGCGGGGCCTCGGGGCATTCCCAGAGCGAGCCCTGGAGCCCTGGGCCATTTCGTGTCACCTCCCCGGGCATCCCTGGGTCTTCAGGTGTTGAAACACCTCCGTGGTCTTTGCTTCCTCTGGTCTCTCTTTAGACTTGCTGGTGGGCAGCGTCTCTCTCGAGGAAGGACCCCGTAAACCGCGTGTGTCCCTAATGGTGTTGGCGGCCCGCTGCGGTGGGCAAAGCAGGGGGCTCTCCCGGGACCCTCGCCTGGGCAGCTCACAGATGGGACACAGCTGCTTTTCCCCTCCCTCCCCTCCTCCTCTGCTCTGATAGCCTTCCCGCCTCTCTTCCTCTCTTTGAATCAAGATCAGGTTCAAGTCAACACTATGTAAGCTTTGTGGCTATTTCACTTCTATGTATTATAATTTTTCGAGGCTCTGGGCTGCAAGGTGCAGTGATTCTAGAAAAGTATACGTTTCCGTTGGGGGAATACAAAAATCCGCCTGAATGATGATTAAGTTGCTTGTATCGTGTACAACGTGAGTTCGTTGGGATATTTATGATAATATTGGGCAATGATTTAGCATCACAGGTTGTTAGGACCTGCAAGAAAGCGAACAAACGTTTGTGGTCCTTCATTTACGTGGAAAGAAGCCGAGTCCCACGGAGCTTCCGTGATTTATCCCAGACGGCACACGCAGCTGGTCAGTACTTTATTTTATTTTATTTAAAGATTTTATTTGAGAGAGAGCATGAGTGGAGGGGAGGGGCAGGGGGAGAAGCAGAACTCCCAGCTGAGCAGTGAGTCTGACGAGGGGCTCGATCCCAGGACCCCAATATCACGACCTCAGCCGGCGGCAGACGCTTGACCGACCGAGCCCCCCAGGGGCACCTGGTCAGTACTTTTAAAAAAAACAGGGTTCACAAAAGGAAGGTGAACTGCCTGAAATTTCAGGGTCTGATATATTTCTGTTTGCGAAATCAGCCTAGGCATTCATGGAACAAAGCGTTCAGAGAACAAAGCACAGGGCGGTCAGTTTGGAAACTTACTTTTTCTTTACAGAGATTTAAACAAGGTGAATGATTTTGCTAAAACTGGACCTTCAGTCCACAGGGGCTGAGCTGTGCATTTCTTGTCTTTGCAGGAGATGGTGGGGGAAACCTTGTTTTTTTAACTGCCCTATGATTAACATACAATGTTATGTTAGTTTCAGGTGTAGGGTATTTATTTGAACTCCACACTCCGCCTGGGGAAGCGTGTTGACCTGGGTCACGTTGTTCCAAAGTAATTGACTCTATTCTCTGGGCTCTACTTTTCATCCCTGTAACTTCCCTGCGTCCCTCCGAATCCCCTCCACCTGTTTCTGCCATCCCTCCCTCTCCCCGTCCCCACCCTGCCCTCCCTCTGGAGACCATCAGTTCCCTGCTTTGGAGACTTTTTTTGGGGGGGGGGGGTAGGGAATTATGCTAAGTGAAGTCAAACACAGAAAGACAAACACCATATGATTTCACTTCTGTGTGAAATCACAAAAATCCCCCAAACCGATGAACAAACAGAAGACACACTCTTGAGTGCAGGGAAATCTGTAGGTTGATGAGGCTTCATGCGTATCAGAGGGGAAGCCGAAGACAGCATTAAGAGTGGCTGACTGAAACCCCACTACTTGTGCCTCAACCAAGAGCCCTCGGACCCTCCTATTCTTGGATGATCGTCTACTATCATGCACACCTGAGACACCTAGAGCATCATACCCTCCCAGCTTTTATGGAGATGCTTTCTGGGTCCCTGATAATTAATTATTCTTCAACATGCAGCTCACCTGCACGGTCACCTACCTGCCCTTTCTGTTTTGCACTAGGACCTGAGATCTCCAGCCTGCCTCCGTGGGGAGGGCGCTCTCTTTCTGTTCCATGCACTCCCGGTGTTCCCAACGATGCCTGAATGCCCAAAGCGCTTGAAACGGATCCTTTCTTATATCCGTGAGAGGCCTTTTAAAACTGGAACTTTGCTGCTAATTGCTTTCATACATGGGGCTTTGATTCCCCGGGATTAAAACCAGGAGGTGATGACTCCAGTGCGTGGAAAATTGCCGCGATAGGAAGCTGGTAGACCCCCGCACCCCAGGTCCAGGTTGCAACGAGAATCCTTTGATTCTTACACGTTGATTGATTGTACAAAATGTAACCCCCCCTTTTTTTTTCTTTAGAACATTTGTGCAATACTGTTTTCATTTTTAGGAGTAAGCTTTACAGGAGTTCTAGATTTGCAAAACACCGTGTAAAGAGTCTGGAGAGTTAATCTGTGCCTGGTTAGCACACTGCATTGCCTTGGGACATCGGTCTCAGCCAAGGAGCCTGCACGGGCACATTACCGATGACCGAACCCCAGACTTTACTGCACGATGCCCCCCAGTTCGAGTCTGTCTGATGTTAGAGGGTATTGTGTGTTTTGGGTTGGGGGAAGGTTGCACAAAGACGAAGGACCTTTATCACTCTGTCAAGGATGTGGACTATGCACACGACTTTCCCGGGGCCCCGTCGCCTGGCTGAGGTAGGAGTGCGTTGCCGGATTTCTCCACTGTCAAGTCTCCTGACCCCTCACCTGTCCATCCTCCGTGCTTTCGAAGCAAGTCACTTAAAGTGCATGCAAGGAGGGGAGCACGGAGAATTCGGCTTTATGCCTTGGGTGATGTACATCCCGACCTCAGTGACTTAGATTTCCTCTCTGAGGAGGATTTCCTGCATCCTCCTGACTATTTCTTCCATCATCCACTTACATCAGTGTGGACATGTGGATATTTGGTGCATCCTTCTAGCACGGCATGGCAATATAGTCTAATACTTTGTTACTCTTTCTCCTTTTGTTCTTTCTACCGCATGGGATATCCTCTAATACTTTGTTACTCTTTCTCCTTTTGTTCTTTCTACCGCCTGGGGATATCCTATAATACTTTTACTCTTTCTCCTTTTGTTCCTTCTATTGTTTTGCTGTCCTAATTTGGACCCCAAGAAGTCTTTGCATTTTGATAACTCCCAAATGCCAAGACTCCATGCTAAAGAGTGTGTCATGGAGAAATCCCATGCTGGGTTGGAGGTAGAAGGACGGCGGTGTTCTTGGAAGCTGGGGAGGCACCCGATGTGCCCTTGATGTTTCTCTCGGGGTCTAGCTTGTCTTGGTGTGCTCTGCCCACTGCTTTGCTGGCCCCCCCCCCCCCCGGGGTTTCAGCTTACAGAAATACCACCTTCCTGCAGAAAACCTCAGTGGACCAGCCATGTGCATAATATCTTTGAGAGAGCTTCCGTGCATTAGCTTGCAACCTTCTTACGCAGGAAGCAATGCTGGAGAGTCATCTGGGCTCCATTCTTTCCCTCAACCTATGCATTTTTCGACAAACACACATAAAGTTTCAGGAACACGCTGCTGACCAGAGACCTCCGGGGGTGACCCAGAGAGGTTACATTTTGTCACGTTGGCTGCGATCCATACTTTAACATGCAACCTCCTTCTCTCAACCCACACTGTGGGTTTTGAGATAAAAGTACATCCTAGGAAGCGTTCTTGTTGGAATTCTGGGAACCGGGTCCATTGTATGAATAAGACATAAGCACGCTGTAGCCATTGAAGGAGGTTTTTTTTTTTTTTAAGATTTTGTTTATTTATTTGAAAGAGAGCAGAGTGAGAGAGGGAACACAAGCAGGGGCAGAGGGAGAGGGAGAAGCAGGCTTCCTGCGGAGCAGGGAGCCCGATGCGGGGCTCGATCCCAGGACCCTGGGATCATGACCTGAGCCGAAGGCAGACACTTAATATACTGAGCCACCCAGGCGCCCCTCACGGAGCTTTTGAAAGACAGGAACTTTTTCCTTATAGGGAAGGAACGAGAAGTATTACAGGAAACAGAAGCATTATTTTTCATGATTCATTCTTGCAGGTTACAGCTCAATTTAATCACCATCATCATCATTGTTATTATTTTTTAACCTTTAGGATATTTATTCAGTTTTGTTCCTCTAACTTATTTTCAAATCCTTCCCTGTAAATGCTTTATCCTAGGGGTATGGTGTCTATTCTCTTGTGTGTGTTTCTGTCTAGTGTTTCGATTTATAAACTTCCATTTGATTCGCATCCTTAAAAAAATACCGCAATAACTTTCCTATGTACTTGAAATGTGACTGGATATTTTACTATTGAGGATTTCAAGCGTGGGGAGTCATGAATCCCATGTACCCATCACTTAGCTTGAAAAATAAGGATTGCATAGTCTAGTCTGTCCTATTTACCTCCCGGGAGGAAAGCTGTAGGAATACGGCCAGGGTTGTGTGTGTGTGTGTGTGTGTGTGTATGGGGAGCTCTGTGGGTTCCCTGCCTCTCCTTTCTTCTGGTTCCCAATTGATACGCCATGCTGATGAGAGGCAACGAGAAAGAGGGTTGAAGATAGACTTCATTCCATCATTCAACACACACACAGACTCCAATTTTTTCCCTCCTTTTCCCAACTCCCAATTTTTCCCCCTTTGCCGACTCAGTCAACCAAATTGGGTCATTTCGGTAAAAGCCCATGGGGTGTATTCTATTGGCAAAGACAAAAGGCACAGACTAATAACCGAATGTACTACAGTCCTCGTCGGCCATTGTCCCTACACTAATGCGTATTTCTGCAGGTAATTTTCTGAATCTTGATGTAAGTGGGCCCCACTTTATTTCTCTCATTTTATTGAAAACTAATTGCCATCCGTCGCCGTCTACATTCAAGGCGTATGGCTTGCTGGTCTGATTTGCATCTATTGTGAAATGATGACCACAGTATCACTCCCCTCACAAGAGGGTTGGCTAATATCCCTCTCATCCTATAGCTCCCGTTAAAAGAAAAAAAAAAATGTCCCCGTGATGAGAACTCTTAAGCCCTATGTTCCTAACTTTTCTACATTATCATGCAGCTTAACTATGATTTTAACATGGTCCTTGTGTTGTTCCATTACGTCCCCAGGACCAAGTTCACGTATCCCTGAGAGGGTATGTTCTTTTCACTGATTTCCTCCGGTTCCCCCTCTCCCCACCTCTTGTAACCACCAGTCTGATTTCTTTTTCTACAAGTTTGGGTTCTTTTCTTTTCTTTTTAGATTCCACATCTACTTGCGGTCATGCATGATTTGTCTTTCCCTGTCTGACTTAGTTCACTTTAGCATAATACCCTCCAGCTCCATCCACATTGTTGCAAATGAAAAAATGGTATTTCCTTTTTTTTTTTTTTTTTTTTGACGGCTGACTAGTATATTCCGCTGGGTAGATATAGCACATCTTCTTTATCCATTCACCCATCGATACACACTTAGGTTGATTCCGTGTCTTGGCTCTCGCAAATGCTGCTCTGAGTACAGGGGTGAAGATACCTTTCAAGCTAGTGTTTTCATTTGTTTTTTTTTTTTTCTTTTTTTTTTTTTTGGCATATGTTCCCAAAAGTGGATCATATGCTCGTTTTGTTTTTCACATTCGAGGGAACTCCGTGCTCTCTTCCACAGTGGAGCCGACGGTTTCCGAGCCCACCGTATACATGGCCGTTGTTCTCATGCTAATAGAAGTTTGCCCCATGTCAAGATAGCTCAGGGACCAACAGAGGTCTAACCAAGATGGTTTCTTATCACCGTTGGTTTGTTGCATCCCTTTTCCCCCACAGGTTTATGGAGGTATCATTGGCATATAACACGGGTTAGATATATTTATATGTAACGTGATTACCCCCGTAGCTTTCACACACACCTCCAACCCGTCACAGAGTGACCAATTCCTTTCCGGTGGACGGAGAGTGAAGATTTACTCTCAACGATATCGTGTATCCAATTTCCATCATGATTCTCCTTCCCACTGGAAGTTGGGACCCTCTGCCCGCCCCCCTCTCCCTCTCCTTCCCAGCCCCTGGTAACCACCATTCCACTCTCCGCTGGTAACACTGTCTCCTCCTTCAGTATAATAGCGACCTGGCCCTTTGCAGAGGCGGCTGCATGTTTGAGAACAGTGATACATGTTACATATTTCACCTGGGAAAACAGAATAAAAGGAATATGCTACCCGCCTTTCAAAAGAATGCTCTTGCTGGAAGTTGCAGTCGTGCCCCTGTTGTTGGTGTGTGTACGTATGCTTGTGTCTGTGCCCTTCGTAAATCCAAACTTCCAGAACTAGACTAGAGATCCTAAATTATACTGAGGAGAAGATCATCGCAGTTGATTACAAAAAGGCTGCATCAGAGAATTTGCAAATGGACAGGTGTTAGATAATGTTTAAGACACGACTTGATGTGCTCAGATATGTGATAGGAATATATCTCCCTTACCTACAAGATTTACTGCCCTTGGCACTGTGGATTTTGGGGCTGGGTGGTTCTCGGATGCAGGTGACTGCCCTGTGCTTTGTAGGGTACTTAGCCTCTAGATGCTGGGAGCATAATTGTGACCATCAGAAATATTGCTGGATGTCCCCTCGAGGCTAAAAATCCCTCCCAGTTGAGAACTCTGTTATAAAAGGACGTGTGCCTCGGCTACGTTCTCGTTCTCTTTGGGGTCCTAGGTGTCCCGTAGCTGTGCTCGGCACGACCGGAAAAACGGGGAGGGGGGCCAACCAGACAGTGAGCGACACTACCCATGGGATCCTTGCAGCGTTCTCCTAACAAGAATCGACTTTATGAAGTGCATCCGCTCTCATGAGGATTGGGCAGATGTCTGGGCGTAGTCGTTATGAAGCACTTTATGGAAAAGGAAGCTAGGAGGAGTGATGTATGTAAGGGAGAGCTTTAGAGAAAACAAAAAGCATAAAAAATCCTTGATAAGCATCTTTCAGAACAAAATACAGAACGCCACGCGGCGAGCTTATCCAGGGCCAAGCCACGTTGCAGATGGAAATGTAGTGGATGGGAAGACAGTTTGAACATTGGGCGAGCGGAGTGATTTACCGTTCTGTGGATGCCCGCACATCGGTGAGCGTTGCCGCCTCGTTACGACGTATTAACCTCGGTGCAAAACACGGACGATAGGCTGAACAGAAAATTAAATCTAAGATTCCTTGAAAACGGGGTTATGTTTTCTGAGCTGGGACGCTCATGGATTAAAATTAGATGCTCCAACAAAATAAGAAGTTTTAATAGTCTGCGAGTGAATACCAGATGAATTTATATGGGAAAATGTGTTTTGGAGAGAGGGTATTATCTGTCCCGGAGATTC